>JAPWDM010000002.1:24147735-24340235 GCA_035578155.1 Brachynemurus nebulosus
TATATATATATATATATATATATATATATATATATATATATATATATATATATCGGACATTTTTTTTTCTACAGAAATGTGTTCTACGGGTCCCAAACCGGATAGCGCCCCTATTATCGCCTCTCGCCGTTCTTATCGTATAGGCTGTATAGGTCTAATTTTTCAAGGAAAAATTCGACTAAAAAAGTGAACTAACTGTAACTAATATTGTAATTTTAAAAAAAAATATATATTAAGGTCAGTTTTTTTATTTACAAAATATAAATATTCGATTTTTTAGAAAGAAAAAATATCTTCATAAAGGTCTGCTAGTTCACTATTTAAGGTCTTTTTTTAATATTTAAAAATAAAACACCAAGGCTATTGGCGGATAAGCATGGGTAGGAATGCCCTCGTACGAACTGGGTTGGCTTTTCTCCTGCTAACTGCTATCGACATGAATTTGAAATTTACTAAAATTCAGCTCTTAAAAACTTTTTTTTTAAAGCCCCGATCAGCCGGACACTTATCATAAGTTTTGAAAACACTAAAATGACAATCCGCCAGTACTCTTTCGGTCACATTTAGATATCGTGAAAATACCGAAGATGTAGCGAAAAATTCGACTTCCGTGTTGGGACCCCCCTACTCACGGCGTTTTTTTTTATAATATTATGAGGATTTAGAAAAATACATCTGGAAAAAAATTAAATGATGCAATAACTTATGTTCTTATGCAATGTACTGATTAAATGTTTAAAGGCCGTTAAAAAGTATTTTTATCAAAGAAAGTTATAATATTATAGTAAATGTTTAAGTTTGTTACTGTCTCTTGATTTTAAGTCATATTATACATTTCAATGGCCATTTTCTTTAAAAATCGCATAAACGATCGCACAAAAAAGACCACCTAAAAGGAGATTAAGCTTAATAAATTTTCAGAATTCAGAAAAATTTTTGATTTAAAACCATTCTTTAAATGTTTTTATTAATTTTGCTTATTTTTTCAAAATTTTTGAGTAGGTTCGTTTCTACCCGCTAAAGTCGCTACTTAGCTCTTGTAATATTTATTTATTTAATACGGAAAATTATAATTATTTTCCAAATAGTTAAAATATCTGAAATATGCCAACATACAATAATCAATTTAAAAATAATTTATGAATTTTTTAAACAAGTACAGGAAATAGAAAATATATATTTTTTTGTTTTTTGTTTTTTGTATCATAAGTAATAAATAAAGCCAAAAATACATATTTTTACCAAGCCAAATATTTTCACTATAAAATAACATTTGTTATAGATACTTTTTCCGAGCGCGTATTGATAGATGGATGGTACATGATTTAATCCGAATGTAGTAAGTTCGACATGCGAATATCGAATATACATACAGCTACATATATTATTATGTGTATTGTGTTCGATTTCTACATGTGGAAAGATACACATGATACACATGGCGTACATATACGAGTAGAAGTGTACATATTACTGAACGTATTGTTACGGCACACGCTTGAAATCATTTCAATCTCGTGTCTTGCAATTCAATTTATTTTTGATATTGCAATATGTACGTAACAGTTCCTGTTGTAACTTTAAAACATACGAGAATATTTTTTTATACAAATTAATTTTTCTAAAATATAAATCCACATGCGATACTGAAGAAATTTTCAATTTAGAATTGATAGATTGTGGCAGATATCTTTCAACAGAACTAGAAATGAATTTTATTTGTTTATAAGCATTTTAAATCTGATATAAATTTTGATATTATTTCTTACCAGCAAAGGTCCCGAAGCCGGACCTCTATCGATTTCGATGAAACTTAAATATGCTGTAGAACACTAAAAAATAAGCGACACGTACTTTTTTTTCATTTGCGAAAAAACGGTTTGAAGGAAAGAAATTGCCTTTTAAAAATTGGGGTAAATGTTAATTTTTTGAAAATATCTCGAGAACAGTAAGAGACAGAGCGAAAGTTTAAATTGGTAGTACTGCTTTCTTTTAAAGAGCTATTAGGCTATTGACTATATGTACAAAAAAAAAACAGGGGGAAAAGGAACTAATTCGAAACAGGTGTTTTATTGTTTCATATGTTAAGTTATACCCCAAAAATGATAAATTCGCAAAGTGCTATTAAATTTAGGCGTGGGTTTTTACGAATGGCGTAAATTTATGGAATCTTAAGTTTTTTAACTATAACTCAAAAACTATGAATTTTTCGTAAATATACATGATATGATTTTTTATAGAGAATTAAATTTCCTATCGAAATGGTACTTTATGAACTCCAAAAACATTTTCTCAACAAAATAAGTCAAAAAAACTATTTAAAAAAAGGGAAAATTTTTCAATATTTCTTTGATTTTTTTTTTTTAAATTTTTATGCAGCACTTTTTCTGAGTGAATCTAGGTATAGGCATTGGTTCACAAAAAAGAAAGCTGATGCAATTCCCGTCAGAATGGTGACCGATAATAATATTTTCGATAAAAACTGGCTGTGATACAGTCGTTTAAATATACTTTTTTACAATTTTATTACTTTTTACTTTTAAACCAAGTTATCTGTAATTTTTACACGCAAAAATTGTTTTTATTCAGTACAAAAATTATTTCTGCTTTATCAGAGATAATGATAAAAGTATTTGTTAAAAATTTTGATATTCATATGATCTTAGGTATAAAAGAAACTTTAATATTATACTAATTTATAGTTGTTCTAATTTTTTTTAAAATTACATATCTATTATATACTACTCAAAACAAAATAAGGGCCACTCATGTTTTGCTGCATAAGTTTATTTTTATACAAGTTACAGTATAAGGTATGCTTACATTTAATTAAGGAACTAATTTTTTACCAAATAAAATTAATTTTAATAAGATTAAAAAAAAATTAATCCATAATTACATTTTTGTAGGATTTTATCATTTTTATAGTCATTTTTACACTCATCAACAAACGTTCACGCTTTGAGTAAAAGCACTCATTATGCAACTTTTCGGTGATTTAATATCGAGTATGCCCTCCCCTTTTTAAAACACATTCTTGAAACCTCCTCGGCACGCTTTCAATAAGATACCTAACGGTTTCATCAGGAATCTCCTCCCAACATCTTCTCAAGACATCAATCAGTTGTTGTTGGGTGTGCACATCTTCTCCGGCTGCTCTGACTTGCCGTTTTAATTGATCCCAAAGATGTTCTATTGGGTTCAAGTCAGGGCTATTTGCAGGCCACGGTAAAACCTGTATATTAGCCTCCGTAAGGACAGTTGTCGTCGCTCCAGCGGTATGCGCTCGGGCATTATCCTGCATCAGGATAAATCCGTCGGCCGCTCGTTGTGCAAAGGGGATCACATGGAGTCCGACAACCTGTTCGATGTAACTTTGAGCCGTTACAGTACCCTCGTTCAGGAAAACAAGCTCAGTTTTGCCTTGCAAACTAATTCCACCCCAGACCATGACATTAGGACCGCCAAATCTGTCGCGTTCATGAATGTGACGATCAGAAAACCTTTCTCCACTTCTTCTCCACACTCTTACACGTCGATCATCACTAAAAAACTTCACCTTGTACTCGTCCGTGAAGAGTACATGACGCCATTCCTCCAAGCCCCATTCAAGGTGTTCACGTGCAAATCTTAAACGGTTTGCACGACGCGCTCCGGTCAGTTTGGTACGGATTACTGGTCTTCTTGAACGTTGTTGGTCTTTATGTAAACGATTTCGTATGGTCTGATTACTGACAACAGTATCAGTAGATCGATGTAAGCGATTTTGCAGAGTACCTGCGGTAACAGTCGGCTCACATCGTGCACACAGTCGAATGTAATGGTCTTCACGGGCAGTGGTAGCACGAACTCTTCCTGAGCCAGGGCGTCGGGTTACACTACCGGTCTGCTGATACCGATTCCAAACATTTTGAATAGCCTTTCGTGAACAACCCAACTTCAGAGCCACGGAACGTTGAGATTGACCACCCTCAATCATCGTTACGGCTCTGGTAGCAGTAGCTTCGTCCATATAGTGTCGAATTCTCGGCATTGTAAAAATAAATGATTGAATAACACGCCAAACTTCAAAAAACAACCCCAGCAATCAATAATCTAGCGCAAACTGATTTAAAATAAAATTCAAAAAAATAAGTAAAACTAACCACTTGACGCTGTGCAAGACAAAAAAAAACCTTTAAATCTTCCCCTCAACAATAATATCAGTTAAACCTAACTGTTATCATTTACTCAACCACTTAATATCATAACAACAGTCATTTAGAAAAGTTATTTTGACGTGAATCGACATAAATCAGTTTTAAAATACAAACTTTCAAGTGGCCCTTGTTTTGTTTTGAGGAGTATATTTCTCCCATAATGTTTTCGAATTGAATATCAATATCTTCATTAACATCGTTTTGGGAATCTTCTTCCGTAACTTCTGGAACATCCCGGATGTAATTCCCGTCAGAATGGTGACTGATAAAAATTTTTATCGAATGAAAATAATAAACAATACCTCGTTATACATTTGATTGAGAAATTTTCCACTGTAAATATTGACGTTATACAAGCAAGGGAAGATGCAGATGTACTAATTGTAATTACTGCTAAAGAGAAGGCTCATCATTTGAAAAATGAAGTTACAGTTGGCCAGGATATCGATCTTCTTATCATTTTATCAATGTTACCGGAAGAGTACACAAGTGTATATTTTTTAAAACCTAGTACCGGAACAACAGCTAAATTATACAATCGCAATAGTTTCAATTTTCCACAAAATCAGAATTTTCTTGGAGTTATTCATGCATTCAGTAGATGCGATACTACTTCTGCTTTTTTTTTTAATATTGGCAAAAACAAATTCATGTAATTTATCGATAAAAATACTTTATCGTTGGAAAAATATTTGGAATATCTCAATAAATCGTAATTTCTTTTTATGGCATTAAGACCAACAGTCTAAGTAGTTGCCAATTACAACTTTTTCAAAAATTATCGGAAAGCACAAAATGTTCTCTAGCTAATTTGCCACCAACTTCTGATGCAACTAAATACCACGGTTTAAGAAAGTACTACCAAATTCAACAGTGGAAAAGAAATATTTTAAATCCATTTGAGTGGGGTTGGAAAAATCAAAAATGGATTAGTACCAATTAAAACAACAAAACCTCCTGCACCGCAGAATTTACTGGAGCAAATAGCTTGCGGGTGTATAAAAAGTTGTCACGCAAATTGTGGCTGTAGAGAATTATAGGAATTAGCTCCTCCATGTTCTGCACAGAATGTATTGACCTAAATTGTGAAAACGTGGATGTAATTACGAAAAAGTACTGTACTGTAATAATTGCTGTAAAATAACAGAAAAGCCGAATTAGTTTTTAATAAATTGATGACAGTTTGTTCAGTTATTGAATCATTAGCAATTTTTTAAAGTTTTGCTCTTTTAATTTATAAATTAGTATTGAAAAAACAGTCCCTCAATTAAAAAAATGTGGGCGTCTTATTCAAATACAAATTCGCATGTCTGTGACAGAAAACGCTAAATTATAAGGTATTTCGTAGCAAGATTGTTCTACGAAATCCTAAAAAGTGGTTTCAAAGCCCCTTCCAATGAGATCCCACTTGCACTTGCTTTGGTATCGCACTTTCAAATTTCAAACCCCCATTTCTAACTCCCTTTTGATTAAAAATAAAAAGATTTCTAAAATTATTTCACCTGGAATAGTTGTAGATAAACAATTTCTATCAATGTACCAAATTTCAATTCAACGGTGGTTACTGATTGTGAGAAAATTGTATTACGGACGGACGGACGTACATTGAAGTCTCACCATAAAGTTTCTGTTTTTACTTTTTTATACGGAACCCTAAAAATTTAAAAAAGGGACATAACTATTGTTAATTCCGTAAGAAAATCCATTTTGTGATACCAGAGAATAGTAAACTTTAGGGCTGAATTACTAACTAATGGGGCAATGGGTTCGGTAATCCTTAATAAAATTAATAAATTAAGAACGCAGAGTTATCTTATATTTAATTAATAAATCTGTAACACTGACTGACTAACAGACAATGTACAGCCTAAACCGTTGGATCTAAGAGATGAAATTTTGGACAGGAGTTCCCTATGTAACGTTGCAAAGAACGAATTTGGAAAACAATAACCCGTTCACAGCAATATAGAAAATAGGTACATACATATATGTACGCAATAAATCTTACAAACTTTATATTTTGAGAATTAGAAAAAAATATATGACGTAAATATTTTGTTGGAAACTTTATTCGAAAAGTTTGGTACCATTACTTCGTATAGCAAATATGTAATCAGTTTATTTTAGTATCATTTTTACAAGTATTAATGCCGACAGTTCGACAGTTAAAAAGGCACGGCAATGTTGAAGAAAGTAATGTTAACTTTATTTGTCCAGACAATATTGATTTTATTATTGGAAATGAAGTCTAAAAAAGAGCACTGTCATAAAAACTAAAAGTTGTCCTAACTTTGTGCAAGTTTCAAATAAATCCTGTTTGAATTTTTCTCTTTACATGTTGTATAACTACAGTTACAATCAAAATTTATCGAGCGTTATTAATATTTGAAGAACATTTTAATACCATGGATATTCGAAAATTTAAGTAAGATACTCTATCTGAGAACCATGAACTTATTTTTAACCAAAATGTGCCAACGGGGTAACAAAATCTTCAGATTCTCAAAAGAGAGGTTTCATTTTACATAGAAAGCCGGCCAGTTTCAAAAAATCAAATAATGTCTTTTTTAACCGACTGCATCAGAAGGAGGGTAATGCGTTTAAGGAATACATAATTATGTATGTATGTTTGTATATCTATCTATCCTATATCTGTTTCTGTGGCGTAGCCTGTAGCCTAAACGGCTTGACGGATTTTGGTAAAGAAGGTGTCGTTGGATTCGTCTTAATCTCGGAAGTGCTATAGGCTACATAAAAATGTCAAAATTCATCCCCTAAGTAGGGGATGAAAAATTTGTATAAAAAACTGTCAAGTCAAAAAATGTGCATTTTAGACAGGAGTACCTTATGTAACATAAGCGAGAACCAGGAAGAGATTCATCCACTAAGGATATAAAATGGGGGATAAATATTTATATAGGAAACCACTGACTCTAGAAACGTGAAATTTTATACAGAGGTCCCTTAGTAACATAGCTGGGTATTAAGAAGGGGAATTTCTGTAAAAATCTATGCATTAAGGGCGTAAAATACGGGAAAAAATTTATATAGGAAGCGGCTAGGTTTAGGAACGTCAAATTTTGTACAAAGGATTTTTTTAGTAACTTATGCAAACACCGAAAGTGAATTTTTGGAAATTCTTTCCCTAACGGATTAAAATAGAGGATGAAAAATTATATAGAAAACTGTCGAGCCTAGAAATGTGAAATTTTACACAGGTGTTTCTTACATAACGTAGGTGAGCACTCAGAAGGGATTTTTGGAAATCAGTCTTATAAAGGGGTAAAATAGGGGATGAAAAATTATATAAAAAATCGTTGGGCTTAAGAACGTGAAATTTTTCATAGAAATTTCTTTAGTAACGTAAATGAGCACGAAGAGCAGATTTTTGAAAATTCATCCCCTAAGGTGGTAAAATAAGGGATGAAAATTAATATTAAAGCTAATTTTTATGTACCAATCGTCTGGGTGGGTGAAGTTGATTGCGACATAATGTGTACAACTAGTCAATGTAACAACGAGTTGACGCGGAAGAAACTGCGGACAAACGCTAGTATACGGTAAAAAAAAATTTTAATGTCAAATTCGTGGTAATTTTTTCTTCCAGCCGCTGTAATCTCGTATGCATACCTATATATTTTTTATTCTAAATAATTAAACAAGACTAAAAAGACTTAAATAAAAAAATTAATTAAAAAAATTCAAAAACCCGACTGCGTAAAAACTAAACTAAAACGGAGAAAACAAGATGAAATAGAGAAAAGATAAAAATGAATAAAAAAGTAAAACAGTCGGAGGCATCAAACATTTCTGTTTTATTTGGTACAATATGTATGCTTTCGACTGCTTTACTTTTTTATTCATTTTTGTTTTCTCTATTTCATCTTGTTTTCACCTTTTCAAGCTTTCAGCCTTTTTATTTTTAATATCTTTTGAACTTATTATGAACTAATTACACAGAAAAGAAAATTTCCAATGTCTTATAAAATAATTTATTTTATGTTTAGAAACATCTACATTCACATACAAATATGCAGATTCGGAATAAGTTTATCTATCTATAGACAATAAAAACAATTCAGGTATTTAAAATAAGGTGGTCCCAAGACCACATAGCCACTCTTATACATACATGTATCTGAACATGATGTATGTTGATATGGGAATACGAATAGGATGGGATACGGGCTTATAGGCTTGGCGTATATGGGACTAATGGACTTGAGAGCTTATAGTATTTGAATTCATTGACTTGAGAATCATCTTTGTAATTGCAAAACTATCTCGAATACAAATACGCTCACTCCAGATGCTGGAAAGCCACGCTTTCACACGGCTATGTAATTATTCATTTTTTATCTATTATATAAAAGGTAAATGCATTTACTCACGCACCTATCAATAAATTTCCAGATCTATAAAACATACAAACGCAAAATTTGGTATATAGATCGTTGCTGGGTCGTAGGCGCTTGCTACGAAAGGGTTTTACTCAAAATTTATAGGCTAACCGTAGAAAGGACTCTTCGGGCCAAAGAGGAGTAAAAGGGACTAAATGGAAAATTAAAGAACTAATAGTAGCATTAAATGTGCTATGTGATAGTAAGTCTTATATATCAATACTAGGGCTTTAAACGTAATCGCCTTCGGGTAAAGCCACTTTAAGTGAAACTCGATGTTTTTCTCAATATGAAGACGTCACGGAACAAGAACGAGACCATGATTTTCCGACAGAACGTGGTAAAATTAGTATAGAAACCGATTTTCATAAAATTCGCGATAGTCCAACGCACTCATTTAAAACAATATTTTTTTTTGAATATGCCCGAGTTGACACTTCCTTAAATTTTTTTTTATTAAGTGTGTGAACGTATTGGGACGTCAGCTCAGTATACCATTTTTCCTGAAGCGAACCCATACCCGCTGTCTTTAGAATTTCACCAGATTCAAAGGCGTCATTGTTTAACCTGACTGACCATCAAAAATTACGCCTAACGTATGATATTCAGTATTTATGCAATTAATCATCTAAAAACCATTAAATAATAAAAATCAACACGAATTTAATTAATATTAATAAAATAAAAAATAGAAAAAATTAACCACACATTCAAGTGTTGTAGGTCTTGTATAAAACCTGAAAGACGAAAAGTTAAAAAAAAAAAAAACAATAAAATTAAATTGTATTACAGATATTATTTTATTTCTATTGAACGCGTTTCAGCAAGGTATTGGAAAAAATGGTGAACAACCGTCTCGTCTGGTGGCTGGAATCCCACAACCTCATTCCTAAACATCAATGTGGGTTCCGCCGATACCATTCGACCACGGACCATCTTGTTCGCCTCGAGAATGCCATTCAAGACGCCTTTCTCCAACGAAAACACCTTGTCGCTGTGTTCGTCGATTTGGAGAAAGATTATGATATGACCTGGAGGTACGGCATTCTCAAGAAGCTGCACGACTGGGGTTTAAGAGGTAACCTCGCTCAGTTCGTAAAAAGTTTCCTGACTGACCGTTCTTTTCGTGTCCGGGTAGGTGACATTGACTCTGAGGCCCACTCCCAGGAGAATGGTGTTCCTCAAGGCTCCACCATTAGTGTCATCTTGTTTTCCATCGCAGTCAGTCAAATAGCAGCTTCAGCCCCAATTCGTCGCTGCTTGTACGTTGATGACCTCACTATATTCTATGCAGCCGATTCCATCGAGGATATCCAACAACGGCTGCAACAAGGCATCAACGAAGTGGTGACTTCTGCAGAAGCTCTTGGTTTTCGTTTCTCACCACAAAAAACATCGGTGGTTCACTTCTGCAAAAAGCGCAACGCACATCCGGATCCTGTCTGAACATTAAAGGGATCCAATCTCCAGGGCGTTGATAGCGTCAGGTTTCTAGGACTTATATTTGACAAACAACTTACGTGGCGTCCACACCTCCAATCCTTAGCTGCGAGTTGTCGCAGGACAATAAACATGCTTAAGTGCTTGACTGGTGCATCGTGGGGTGCGGGCCGGGAGTCGTTGCTTCGCCTGTATCAATCGCTAGTTCTAAGATTGATTACGGCAGCATTGCTTACTCCTCCGCCCGGGCGTCTGCGCTTCTACTCATAGATCCTGTTCACCAAGCAGGCATACGACTGGCTACGGGAGCATTTCGAACGAGTCCTTCTATGAGCCTCTGCGTAGACTCGGGTCTTCCTCCGCTGCGACTGAGACGTGAGCGTCTCTTGCTCAATTATGCAGCGGGGATATATGCAACACCTTCACATATAAACCACCCGACTCTATTCAGATACCGTTTACAGGGGCTCTATGTTCGACGTACCACCATAAGTTGACCAGTGGCCGTTTGAACGCAGGAGTTACTAGAGAGTCTCAACTTACAGTTCGCCAGGGTACTTCCCAAACGTCCTATGGAAGTACCCCCTTGGCTGATCCCTAACGTAAGGTGTCGTTTCGACCTGACTGGTCTCAACAAGGAGGAGACCAGTTCAATCGAATATCGATCCCGCTTTTATGAGATCATTAGCGAACTTGACTCTCTCTGCATATACACAGATGGTTCCAAACCCGCTACGGGTGTTGGAAGTGCCATCGCCATTCGTGACGATCCTCACGCTTGGTCACTTCCTCCCCAGGCCGCTGTGTATACTGCAGAATTATTTGCTATTTTGCAAGCCCTGCGATTCTGTCAAACATGCGAAGACAGCGCATTCCTCATTTGTTCCGACTCGTTGAGCACGTTGCAAGCGATCTGCCACTCTCATACCATCGATCCACTGGTGCAGAACATCTTGACGTGTCTCTACATGCTCCACCAAAAGTCTATCACCTTCTTCTGGATTCCCGGACATGTAGGGATACCTGGCAATGAACTCGCCGACCAGACAGCACGTCATGCAGCCGAAGTCGGTGAGCCACAGGACATTGCCATACACCCAGAGGATCTGAGAGTGAATATATGATCCGCGATCGAAAATAAATGGCAACGTGAGTGGAACAACCTCACGGCTAAGCTCAGACAGGTGAAATCTGAGGTCCGAAGAACTCCGGCACCTGTAAATCTGAGCCGGCGAAAAAGTGTGGCCCTGACACGCTTGGGCCACACGGCGTTAACACATCGTCATCTTCTCGCCGGTAAGGATCAGCCAAGGTGCGCCGCCTGCGGGACGGCGCTGACCGTGAGGCATATAGTTGAGGAATGTGTAACCTTTGAGCCATTGCGCTAGAGGTTGCAGCTTCCAAATAATGTAGCCAACGCTCTTAGTTATGATGCTGTCTCTGAAAGAAGGATGATTGAATTTCTCAAAAATTCGAACCTTCTTTAGAGACTGTAGGGGCTTTACATCTCTTAATTTTATACAAGTCGTCTCTTGCTTCTCGCCCGATATTTTAAACTTTACAGCTCCGTTTTAATCTTTATGTGTAAAATGATATTGTGTTTGTCTTATTTATTAACAATATCCTGTTCCAGCTGGTCTGGCAGGGTACTTTTAGTCTTTCGTTATGCCACTAAGGGCCTTTTACACCCTTAGTGGTACTGTGTGTTATTTATACCTTGTTATTTGTTTTCGTTATTGTTTTTTAATGATGTACCACCGAAGGCCTTTTACACCCGAGGTGGTACATCAATTGTTTTTATTTATCTGTGATGTTTTGTTATGCCGCTGTAGGCCTGTTGTTATGGCTCTACAGCGGTATTGTTTTAACCCCTTATTGCGTTACTGGTGGGCTTGTGGCTCCCCAGTGACGTAATAAGTTTTATCTGTGATTTTCCACTGTGATAATTGTCTGTGATATTTGTGTGTTTCTAGTCTGGTTCCTCCACCCCGGGGTCTTTACACCCTGGGAGGAGTCGTAGCGATGGTCTTCAGGCCTTGGTGACCGGACGCTTTGTCTAGTACTTATCGTACCGTTACCAAGGACTGTCCGCTCCTTTAAGCCCTGGGATGGCAGGGACCATCGTTGGTTTTTACTTGTGTATGTTTGTCCGTTGTCTATTGCATTTATGTGTTCCTGTCTATTTTGTGTATGTTTTTATTTTTACTGTTTTTTGGCGGCGCATGCCCTTAGTTGGCGATGCCGTCGGGTGCTGCTGACCGCGCCATCCACTGGCAGCAGTACCCCAATTTTAATTAAAAAAAAAAAAAAAAAAAATAATAATAATAATAATAATAATAATAATAATAATAATAATACACGAACACACACACAAACACAAACAGTCCTTTCTCTTCCCTCTGTCCCTAATCCTATCTATTCTCTGAGGACACGAAAACGACCTAGACATTCACAGCCGTCTGTCATTGAGCCAACATCTACGCTCCCACAAAAGTCTCGTCGTACGAACCGTCGACGGTTCGTACGACGAACCGTCGCATGAAACAAGGTGTTATGCGTCTATTTTGGTGTACGAGTGTACACCAAAATAGACGCATAACACCTTGTTTCAAGCAACAACAACAACAATATAAGGAGTGATGTGACAAACCTATCCGTGAATGTACTACGGTACTTTTACGGACTGGTTTGGCACATTACCCTTCCACAGAGCCTAATACCTTGCATAATGCCGGTATAGGTGAATGTTATCCAGTACTGTCCTACTGAGTAGTGAGCGCCAGGTTGGCGTAAAAGTCTATAATAATAATAATAATTTCTAGCAAAGTAAAAAAGTATTGTAATATTATCTTCAGGAAACGGTTTATTGTATTTTTTTAAAGGATAAATGTTGTCTTAAAATGTGATAGCACCCATTAAAATTTTTATGGCTGATTTTAAACTGATTATTGAGTAACAATGGTGAATATATTCTAAGTATTGTACGTACCCAGTAACTAGTTCTGTGCATTGTTTGAAGTTCTAGTCGAAATTTTGACCTTTTTTTTTATTAATGATTTTTTTTTAGAAGTCCCGATTTAATTTTTGCCGTCCCGATTTTTTTTCCATTAAATCCCAAAGTATTTATCAGAAAAGTTGGTAACCCTAATTCCTACCCACGCTTAGCTGCCAATACCCATTGTGTTTTTTTTAGAATATTGAAAAAAAGGACCTTAAACAGTGAATTGGAAGACCTTGTTGAAGATATTTTTTCGTTCCAAAAAACCCAAAATTCCTATTTTATAAATAAAAAGTGACTTTAATAACAATTTTAAATTATTTAATTGTTATATATCACCTTTGTTATAAAAGTAAGTTCATTTTTTTCTTAATTTTTAAATTTTGCATAACGTAAAAGCCCCTATACCGGAACACTATTTTTAGGTGTGTCAATAAACAGGCTTATAAGAATTGACAATTAAGTTAAACACCCATTTTTTTTTCTAAATAAGCATGAAAGAAAGTTTTTTTAATCCAATGAATATGTTTTTAAAAAAATACAACACAAAAATTTTTATTTATTAATGTTTTCTTTTACAAATTGTCGACATATATCCAAACAAAGAAATATTAATGACACTAGGAGCTGAAAACCGATATACAAACAGACGTGTAATATGAGTAATATGACACATAGAGTGACATCTAGACGTCAAAGTAGGAAACATAGAATTGTTTAAGTATCAGACGTAAATAAATGATCAAAATTCTGTATTCAATAAAAATTGTTTAATACATATACTACTCAAAACAAAATAAGGGCCACTCATGTTTTGCTGTATAAGTTTATTTTTATATAAGTTACAGTATAATGTATGCTTACATTTAATTAAGGAACTAATTTTTTACTAAATAAAATTTTATTTTAATAAAAAATTAATCCATAATTACATTTTTTTTTAGGATTTTATCATTTTTGTAGTCATTTTTGTAGTCATTTTTACAGTCATCAACAAACGTTCACGCTTTGAGTAAAAGCAAACATTATGCAACTTTTCGGTGACTTAATATCGAGTATGCCCTCCCCTTTTTAAAACACATTCTTGAAGCCTCCTCGGCATGCTTTCAATAAGATGCCTAACGGTTTCATCAGGAATCTCCCCCCAACATCTTCTCAAGACATCAATCAGTTGTTGTTGGGTGTGCACATCTTCTCCGGCTGCTCTGACTCGCCGTTCTAATTGATCCCAAAGATGTTCTATTGGGTTCAAGTCAGGGCTATTTGCAGGCCACGGTAAAACCTGTATACTAGCCTCCCTAAGGACAGTTGTCGTCGCTCGAGCGGTATGCGCTCGGGCATTATCCTGCATCAGGATAAATCCGTCGGCCCCTCGTTGTGCAAAGGGGATCACATGCGGTCTGACAACCTGTTCGATGTAACTTTGAGCCGTTACAGTACTCTCGTTTAGGAAAACAAGCTCAGTTTTGCCTTGCAAACTAATTCCATCCCAGACCATGACATTAGGACCGCCAAATCTGTCGCGTTCATGAATGTGACGATCAGAAAACCTTTCCCCACTTCTTCTCCACACTCTTACACGTCGATCATCACTAAAAAACTTCACCTTGCACTCATCCGTGAAGAGTACGTGACGCCATTCCTCTAAGCCCCATTCAAGGTGTTCACGTGCAAATCTTAAACGGTTTGCACGATGCGCTCCGGTCAGTTTGGTACGGATTACTGGTCTTCTTGAACGTTGTTGGTCTTCATGCAAACGATTTCGTATGGTCTGATTACTGACAACAGTACCAGTAGATCGATGTAAGCGATTTTGCAGAGTACCTGCGGTAACAGTCGGCTCACGTCGTGCACACAGTCGAATGTAATGGTCTTCACGGGCAGTGGTAGCACGAACTCTTCCTGAGCCACGGCGCCGGGTTACACTACCGGTCTGCTGATACCGATTCCAAACATTTTGAATAGCCCTTCGTGAACAACCCAACTGCAGATCCACGGAACGTTGAGATTGACCACCCTCAATCATCGTTACGGCTCTGGTAGCAGTAGCTTCGTCCATATGGTGTCGAATTCTCGGCATTGTAAAAATAAATGATTGAATAACACGCCAAACTTCAAAGAACAACCTCAGCAATCAATAATCTAGTGCAAACTGATTTAAAATCAAATTCAAAAAAATAAGTAAAACTAACCACTTAACGCTGTGTGAGACAAAAAAACGTTTAAATCTTCCCCTCAACAATAATATCACTTAAACCTAACTGTTATCATTTACTCAACCACTTAATATCATAACAACAGTCATTTAGAAAAGTTATTTTGACGTGGATCGACATATATCAGTTTTAAAATACAAACTTTCAAGTGGCCCTTATTTTGTTTTGAGGAGTATATATATATATATATATATATATATCTATATATATACAAATATTATATATATATATATATATATATATATATATATATATATATATATATATGTTTGTTTCTTTAATTAAGTAAGGAAACATTAAATGAGAGGTGAATTTAAACTGAAAAATAATCATTCTATTAATAATAATTTTTGTTATCAGAGGTTTCTTTCAGAAATAACTTTTTTAGTATATAAATGTTAAACCCTTCCCACATATATTCGCGTTCCGATATAGGGGCTTTTACTACTTGTATTAGTATGTAAATAAAGCAATTTAAAAACATTTAAAAATACCGTTGAATTCCGATGTAAAAATGGGAGAAGTGTGGGGAAAAGTAATGTGGAATTCCTAAAAGGCACTAACTGGATACTAATTCAATACACGTACAAAATTTCAGCCCTCTAGGTTTCCTTAGAGAGTCTCTAGACGTGTTAGAAGAAAAGCAAAGAATCAGGTTAATATTGGCGTAAAAATTGTGCGGGCAAGGGTTAAAAGCTGAAACCTCCAAAAAGCAGTGGCTGACTATTAACTTAACCTATACACACAAATTTTCAGCCCTTGGGAGTTTATTTGGGGAGATTTTGACCTGAACTAAACTGTTAAAAAACAAGAAAAATCATTTTCTTTTTGGTATAAAAATGGTGAGGGTAAGGGTTAAAAGTTGAGACCCCCAAAAGGCACCCCCTGGATACTAATCAATCCGAATCCAAACATTCAGCCCTCTAGGTTTATTTGAGTGACCTGTGCGAGTGGTACAAACTTTGAAAACGTCGCAAAAGCATGAAATTGTAGCTCAGAAATGGCGGGGGTGAGGGTAAAATATTAAAACCTCCAAACAGCACAACCTGCGTACGAACTTTATCAACATACCAAATTTCAACCGTCTACGTTAATTTCCGGGGGCTGTGGGCGTGTTAGATCCAGCCAAAATACATTTTTCCCCGTCTACTCCCTCCAAATTAACCTAACGAGCTGAATTTTGAATATGTTGTAGGTAATTGACCAAACATTATTTCCAACCAGTTTGGAAAATTTTTATTGTTTTTTTTACCCTCCACCACTCTCTTAAAAGTTGAGTCGGATCCAAAATTTGCCCAAAATTTGACCCCACTTTGATAGTAATGTTTTGCATCGAAATGAGTCCCACTTACCAAATTTCAGCTCTTCCCTTCCATAAGGGGGCCCTACGCATGTCAAAAGGTAGCGGGAATATATATATATATATATATATATATATATATATATATATATATATATATATATATATACACATATATATATATATATATACACATATATATATATATATATATATATATATATATATATATATATATATATATATATATATATATATATATATATATATATATATATATATATATGTTTTCTTTCTTTAAAATCGTGTTTTACGGGACCGAAAACGGGTAACGCCCCTACTCTCGCCTCGTTCCGTTCTTACCGTATAGGCTGTAAAAGTTTAATTTTTTCAAGGAAAAATTCGACTAAAAATAAATTTTTTTTTAGTATTTATAAAGTTTTATTTTGACGGATTTCAATTGTTGTCAATATTTTTATTTATAAAAACTTAATATTATTTTAATAAAATAAGCGATAAAATTATTCAAAATTTGCAGATTTGGAATAATTCATGTCCCTTAAACAAATCGAGGTAAGAGATAAATAAACGTGAAGTTAAAATTGTCTCCCAAAATCGTTGGATACCTAAAAGAATTGCAAATAAGAGGTTAGATAAATTTTACCAAATATTACTCAAACATTTTTAAAATCTTGGAATAAATAAATGTGAGTTTAAAATTCTAGCGCAGGTAGACAAAAGAAGTTAAGTCCATTTGTTTTTTATTATTTTATAATAAGGATCAAGAGAGTCTATCTCATATATTTCCAAAAGGGCAAAAGTCAGTTCCACCCCCGACATCATTTTTTATGCACTTGGTCAGTTCCACCCCCGACATCATTTTTTATGCACTTGTTATAAAAAAATTATTTTCAGAAACTAACAAAAAATGTTAAGTTCTTAAAATTCTTAACAAAATAATAAATAAGTACACAGTTTAATTAAATTGGAAATGTATTTTTATGGCAACAACTACCCGCTTAAACAGGTTAAGTCCACAAATGGTTTAGATAATGAAATGTATTAAGTCCATCAAAATGTCTTAAAAAATCTTAGTTTAAAGTTTAAACTTTATTTTTTTATTATTTTCGATGTTACAATGTTAAGAAAGTAATTGATTAAAAAAAATTTACAAAATGTCATGTAAACTTGAAGATAATTCAAATAAACTGATGTTGCCTGCATTTCATTTTAGTTTTTACTCTCTACTGTAAAGTTGATATTTTGGACTTAACTACTTTTGTCTACCTGCGCTAAAATTATTCCCCAAGAGCCTGGACCAATAAAAATTACCCAAAACTAAATGACTCAAAGTACTACTCCACTTCTGAAAATCTGAATAAGTATGATCTTCTACATAACAGAAAAGCCACAAACTGTTAAAATTACGTAGGTATAGTTCTGAAATAAGAATACGGCTACTTTGGAGTCGTTTGACCAGCAAAACAAGCGATTTTAAAAATTGGATCACTGGTGGATAGGTGATACATAATACAGACTATTCTAAAGTAAGCAGCTGGACGAATCTCTACCAGATTTTGTTGAAATAGTATTGAAATCCTAAAAAATTGACGTGAGTTTAAAATTGTTCTCTAGGATGCTGGAATAAAACGTCCAAAATAAACGGGTGGACGGATCTTGACTAAATTTTGCTTAATCATTACTAAGGTCCTGAAAAAAACAAATATGAAGTTACAATAATATCCTATAAATTTATTTAAATAAAATAAATGACAGTATCTTCATTCTGTATATAGTTTTAACCTTCCTTATTGTGGAGACAACTTTAATTTTTTGAAGGACCTAAAAAGTAGAATCACCCATATATCCTATGATGCATCAATAGTAGAATGCGGCAGCACATAATTCAGCTCGGTCAAAAAAGTTCTTGTTTGTTAATTGTAGTCATTAACATTAAAAATGTCGTAATTTTGTTTGATTTTTGTATATCACATTATTTTGAAAGATTCATCACAAGTAGTAATATTATTAATAAATAACAAGAAAGGGACATGCCTTTACTATTAGTAGCTATAGTTCACATGGAGCTGTTTAAACTACCGTCCAGGAACAAATAACTGAGCCGCAACGTCCGCGTTCGAGTTGCAAACTAGTACCTACTGTTTCAAATATGTAGCCGGAATTAAAGCAAAAAATGGCCGTGTTCTGCAGTTGTCGCAATGACTATAAATTTAATAAGGGTTGATAAAAGGTTTCTATGTTTCTTTTTAGCTTAAAAAGCTAATATTTTTTAATTTCTTAACTATAAAATTTTACTTTTTCTCACGTAATTTTGATGAAATGACCACTGTGCAACGCCACCAAGCCGTGCCATTTAAAATAATTTTTTCTCATAAAAAAAAAGACATTTTAACAAAAAATTAATTTTGATTCTAGTTTAAGGGGAGGTTTGAGATGGCACAAAAATTATGTATTTTTCTGGAATTTTTTTCTCAAAGACGGAAGCAAATATAAATTTCAAATTTTGTACACATATTTATTAAGTATTAAAATATATAAAAAAAAATTTTTTCAAGGAAAAATATAAAAAATTGTCTATTTTGTACATAGCGCAGTGTGACGATCCAAAAATCCGATGCCTTGTTGTTGGACATCATAGCGCCGGTAATAAATCAGTGAAATCAGAAAACAAAAAAGATTTATAAAATATATGAACAGTGTCGACACCTATACCTATAATATCAATAAATTGCTGAAGGAAAAAAAATGGCGGATGTGTGAACTTTTGATAACGATTTTTGTCTAATTTTTCGCCCTTAAAGTAAATTTAAAAATAAAAAAAAAAATATTGAAAGTGTATCGGACTTAGGTAGAGGTGCCGAAGAATTGAATTATCTTTAAAATAAAAAATTAAAAAAAGGTTCCATCGAATAGTTTTTGAGTTATCGTGTCAACCAGTTCCAAAAATGTGGTTCCGAGATATTATAAAATATATATAAAGAAACGTATTTTTAGAATTTTATATTTAATACTCATTATTGCGTGATCTACGTTTTTTGAGTTTTTTTTTATAGAAAGCTGGATTCGGTTAATGTACAAAAATCTTTTTTTAAAATTATTTTGAACAAAATCACTTTGGTAACATATTCTCCACATAACTTGTTTCAATTCCGACAAAAAAAAATTGATTTTTTGATCAAATCTTCCCTTAAATTACTTTCAGCAAAATCAATTTGGGAACATATTCTACACATAATTGGCTACCAATTTCTACAAAAAAAAATCTATTTTTTTTTAATGACGCTCAAGTAAACCTCCCTTTAAATTATGTAGGCAATCTGTTAGAATAACCTTAAGAATACAAATAATGCCTTGAATAGTTTTCGGTGATTTTCCAACATTTTGGTAATTGTGACAAAACGTGTCTCGAATATTCACTCCACAAATACAACATGAACCTAAATATTGAAAGAAAAATATTTTAAAATCAGAAGACTTAATAAATTAAGAAGTCAGGTTTTAAAAAATAGGATACCAGTGGTCATAATGTAACTTTTGTTATTGATTTATATTTCGTTTCAAAATAAAAATTATTGAACAAATAGCACTGGACCATTAATTCATTTTATTTAATAAATGATTGAGGTTTCCCCGAGTAATATTATTTTTGCCAGATGCTGTAACAAACAAGTGGAAATCGGATGATAAAGTACACTGTGCGCCTGTATTAACAACTTATTGAGTTTATTTGATTTATTCAATGGACGTGTTATAATGCTCAGTACGCCAGTGTAATACTATAGCGTCGGATGGGTTTGGATAAATTTTCTAGCAATGTGTAACTGATCTATGTAGGTACGTAGATACTAATACATACATTCAACGATATGTACGTATAAAATATGTGTTGGAAAAGTTGCGCGTAACGTAACGATACCATCTGTAGTTATACTGACTGAAATGATTTTCCAGCAATCGTTACACTTCCTACTAGAAATAGTACCTATATGTATTAATTTTTTTTTTTGTGAGATTCTATTTTGCAGCTTTATTATTAGAGAGGATAATTTTAAGATGTAGTTGGGGTCAAGCTTGAAATTACTGTATTGGGCTAAACGTACCTCAGAGCACTCCATTTTACGGTTAAGTTTATGACTGATCCAAATAAGGTGGAAAAGTTCGTATTTGTCTAACTCTACTTGAACTATTATATAAGAGGGAAAAAGTTACGATAACATAAATTAAACGTGACAATCTATATATATATCATAAAAACATGACATCATAAAAAACAAATTCTTTAAATTAATTTTAATTATGTGGTCCAAAAACTTTTATTATTAATTTTGGTTTTAGTTTTTTAAAATAACTATATAAATTATGTACCTGATGAGATCCTAGTGGATCGAAATATATATCGTCGTTTTTTAACAATATAATTATGAAGAAAAAAATTATATTCTTCTGAATTCCAAAAAATTTGTAGATTCTTATCACTTATAGTTGCCTTTTTAAATAATTTTGAAATTTGGAAAATTCGCAAATTTTGACAGTGTAAAATAATAAGTTTTTTACTGTAACTCCGGTTAGGGTTGTGATATAAATATAATACCCCTGTCGCAGCACCTGCATATCATAGCGAATTTCCATTTATAAAAATCCGTTTTTCTGTGATTTTTTACCTTTCTAAGTGATTTTTCCTCTTCTTTCTAATGGTGTAAATAAATGTCGCAAAATTTTTTTAACTTGAGACAATTTTGGCAAAAAACTAATTTTTGTCACTAAAAATTACCAAAAAAACCATGTTCCAGGTATCCGACATGGCTGGCTAACGAACTTGTCCAACGGTGTGGGACTAAATACAAATATAATACATAAATTTTAGTGAATATTATTTTCTGTTTGTAGGGACCTCAAAACAAATTTCTGCCATAGTTTCGGGCTCAAGTCGCATCATGAGAGTGGCTGTAATAGCTCAATTCCATTCTTGAAATTCGCTAAAACCACCCATAAAACCTATAAGTCTAGCAAGTACTTAACACATTAATATTTTTTGTATATATCAACATCTAAAAACATTTCAGTCCCTTTTTGACAATCTTGCTAGAATTTAAACACTTTTTTAAATTTTTTTTATTGTTAAAATCGAAACGTTGACGACGGTTAAAATTACTATATTTTACATCAAAATGTCAACACAATCACCCCCTAGTTAATTACCCCGAGACTTAATGCTAGAAAATTGAGAAAAAACAGGTCATATAGATTTTTTTAATTTAGATTTTATTTGTAATGATTGAGTTACGAAATTCAAAAGGACATTTTAAAAATGTGCGTATTGGCTATGAGCTTTTGTCTGGAGGGAATCCAGCTCCCCAAAATCGGTTCCGGCGCTCAAGATGGACGGAACATATCAGTTTGTCAGGACGGCATTTGTACATAATTTTAATATTTTCTTTAAGAAATAGTAATTTGTTCTAAATACTTGTTTGATTTTTTCAAGGCGAGTATTTATTACGATTTCTATTTACCAGCTTCTACAAAATAAAAAAAAATCATTTGTAGCACTACTATCAAACGTTATTTTATTTTGAAATTTTTAAAAAAATATATAAAAGTTACCTCTTATATGCTTTTTTTGGGTTAATTATTGAAAAATATTCTATTTTCCGATATTTTTGAGGCAAAATGAGCAGATGTATGGTTTTTATTAAACAAATTTCAGCTTTTTAATATATTTTCCCCTTAAAATATTTAATATTTATTATGTTAGGGCTCGGTGGAATTGATGACATTTTACAATGATGATATTAGGAGTATTTTTCCACCAGTATATTGACGTTAAAAAATGTTAAGTCTTTTGAAAACAATATATATTTCGCTTTTTAATAAGCTTTTCAAGTTTTTGTCTATATAAAATATAAATGAATTATTAGTTTGACAAGGTTTAGTTAATATATAGTACAATAAAATTAATATCTGTTTACCTTTAAAATTTATCCATATTTTTGACTGTGTTAGTCTATATACAATTTTTGTACATTTTACTATTTAAAATTATTCTTAAAATTATACAAACAAAATACCATAAATAATGCTTATTATACCAATTTGCGTCACCCAAGGCATATTATTCAATTTGATTTATACTGAAAGAAATTTATATTTTATTAAGTAATTATAAGGTTAATTGCTTTTTTAAAAATGTGTAACTTACTTTATTAAGCACAGAAAAAATAATGGTATATATATATATATATATATATATATATATATATATATATATATATATATATATATATATATATATATATATATATATATATATATATATATATACAGTATATTCTCTAGTAATATTCCTTCCTTATTTAAAGTAAGTATGCTTATTTTTCTCTCTTTTATTATGTTAAATTTAATTTTTAATATGTTTTAATCTAAAACAAATGACTGTTACAGGGTTATCAATGAAATTATAATTTTACTTATTTATATTTATTTCTGAATATCACATTTTATTTAATTTTATTGAAGTTTAATTTAAATACAATAAATATGAATAATAATATTGTTTTTAATACTGAATATATTTTGCAAACCAAGCAGGACCTTAGGATTATTTAAAATAATGTCATCTTTAAACTTTCATAAATTATTGAAAAAAGGTTTACTACTTAATTTAATTTACTTACTAATTTAAATCTATTTACTTCTAACTATTTATAAAATTTATAATGTATAAAAAAACACAGGAACTAGGGAATAAAGAATAACAAACTGAAAAAAAGGTATTTTTCAGTTAACATTATCCACATAAAATAAATATTAGAAGATTTAAACAAATTCAGGAGGTAAGTCGATTTCCTAACATTTTCAGTTAACAAAAAAATTCATAATCTTTACATAAAAATTCCTATTATAAATATAACATAACAGTTTCCAAAGTCACTAAACATAAAAATACAATAAAAAAAAAACATGTTACGGATAACGAATATAAATCCATAGTAGAACACACACATAAATATGTACAGGGTGGTCCAGAATTATGTACCGTAATTGCTGGAGCTGATAGTATGTTCAAAAATAATGGTACCTTTTCATCTACACTTTTTTCCAAAACTCAATAATAAGGGAGATAAAGCAGAGGGGTAAAATGTAGAGGGGTGGAACGAAACTAACTTCTTCTTTTAAAAACAATTTTGGGCGCTTTTGATTACTCGATTCATAATCTAGGGGTACGTATGAACATTAAGATAATTAAATTTATGGTATCAATTATTCCATTACTTATGATTAGGGGATAATTTGGAAATAGATACTTCTACTTTAAATTACTCGAAAACGGTAATATTTATCGAAATGTAACAAGTATACCTTTTTTGCGTGAAATTGTCTGAGGAATCATATTATCAACGATCTTGTTTAAATAATTGCAAGTTAAAAAAGAAAAGACGTGATAACTCACACCTACCACCCAAAACCACCCCTTAGTCATGAGTGGTGGAATAAGTGTTGACATAAATTTAATCCTTCTAACCCAAAATAAGTACCCCTAAAATATCAATCCGTTATTCAAAAGCGTTTGGAAAATATTTAAGAAATAATGGTTTTCGTTTCACCCTTTTACGGAGTTGTATCTCCCTTATTATTGAGTTTTGAGAAAAAGTGTACATGAACAGGTACCATTATTTTTGAACGTACTACCAGCTCTAGCAATTACGGTACATAATTCTGGACCACCTTGTATATAAAGCATCAGAAAAGAATAAACATAAACAAACTAAATATATTAATAAATTATATCTATAGTAAAAACTGATTGTAATAATGTTATCAATTTAACTAAAGTAACTTTACCAAAAGAAATAACAGAAACACTAGCTTTACATCCTAATTTTAATAACCATATCCAAACTTTAACCATATCCAAACCATAATTTTAATAAAATCCAAACATTATTCGTAACAAAACGAGCATTTTTTATTTTATAACAAGTTTTAACGTAATTTTTATGCGATTAAAGCAAACTCTTATTAATTTTAGTAAGGTGTAAACATAATCTAAATTCTGACCGTATCACATAAACCAAATTTTCTTGGTAATTTTCCTATGGAATAAATATGGAATAAAAATGGAATAGATAGATTATAAAGATTTACTCAACTGAGAGAAATAGAATATAATTGAATCGTTCAATTGGATTAAAAAAATCATGACACGTCACTTATAAAGCCGTTTTTTAGTCGAATTTTTCAACTGAAAACATTAGACTTATATAGCCTATACGATAAAAACGGCGATATATATATATATATATATATATATATATATATATATATATATATATATATATATATATATATATATACTCCCGCTGTCTTTTAATATGTGTAGGACCCCTCTATGGAAGTTAAGAGCTGAAATTTGGTAAGTGGAGCTCATTCCGATGCACAACAATACTATCAAAGTGGGGTAAACCTTTGGGCAAATTTTGGATCCGACCCAACATTTAAGGGGGTGGTGGGGGGCAACAAAACAATAAAACTTTTCCAAACCGGTTGGAAATAATGTTCCGGTCGATTATCTGCAACATATCCAAAATTCAGCTTCCTAGGATGGTTTGGAGGGAGCAGCGGAGGAGAAAACGATTTTGACTGGATCTAACACGCCCCCAGCCCCCCAGAATTAACGTAGGTGGCTGAAATTTGGTGTGTTTATAGAGCTCATACCTAGGTTGTGCTTTTTGGAGGTTTTAATATTTTTTTAAACTACAATTTCATGATTTTTCGACGTTTTCGAAGTTTGTAGCACTCGCACAGGTCACCCAAATAAATCTAGAGGGCTGAAATTTTGTACTCGGATTGGGTTAGTATCAAGGGGGTGCCTTTTTGGGGTCTCAACTTTTAACCCTTACCCCCACTATTTCTATACCGAAAAGAACATGAATTTTCTTGTTTTTTAACAGTTTCGTTCGGGTCAAAATCTCCCCAAATAAACCTAGAGGGCTGAAATTTTGTGTACAGGTTAAGTTAATAGCCAGCCACTGCTTTTTGGAGGTTTCAACTTTTAACTCTTACCCCCACGATTTTTATGCCAATATTTCTTTGATTTTTTTGCTTTTTTCCTATCACGTATAGAGACTCTCTGAGTAAACGTAGAGGGCTGAAATTTTGTGAATGTATTGAGTTAATATCCAGTTAGTGCTTTTTAGGGATTCTACATTACTTTTCCCCCCACTTCTCCCATTTTTACGTGGGAATTCAATGGTATTGTTAAATATGTTTAAAATGCTTTATATTTATACTATAAGACAAGTAGGCCAATAGTAAATTTAATAATTTAAAAAAATTTAACTTACTTTTATAACAAATGCAATATATACATATTTAGTTATTTAAAAATGTTATTAAAGTTAATGTTTATTTATAAAGTAGGAATTTTGGATTTTTATTTATAAAGTAGTTTTGGATTTTTTTGAAAAGAATAAATATCTTCAAAAAGGCCTTACAATTTACTATTTAAGGTCCTATTTTAATATTTAAAAATAAAACACAAAGGCAGTTGGCTGATAAGCATGGGTAGGAATGCCCTCGTACGAATTGTGTTGGCATTTTTCCTGCTAACGACTATCGGCATAAAATTGAAATTTATTGGGAGATGTCCCTTAAAAACTTAAAACCATTTTTAAAAGCCACGATCAGCCGGACACTCATCATCAGTTTTGAAACCACCAAAATAACAAATCGCTTGTAGACTTTCAATCACATTTCGTTTGTAGACATTCAATACCGGAGATATATATATATATATATATATATATATATATATATATATATATATATATATATATATATATATATATATAAATTTTAGTGAATATCATTTTCGTATTCTAGGGACCTCAAAACATATTTCTGTTATAGTCTCGGCATCAGATTGCGTCATGAGAGCGGCTATAATAGCTGAATTTCGAGTTTTCGAAATTCGCTAAAAAGAACATCATTCTCTTCAGAACTGCATAAGCTTTAATTTGATATATTACAAGTGTGTGTCTAAAGCAACCAAAAGTTTTTATATAAAAACTCAAAATTTCAAAAAGGATACGAAGAAAATATTATTGTCAAAAATTTCTAAAAAAATCCTAGTTATTCTTTTAACTTTTATAAACAAAATTTAAAAAAATCAATTTGGGATCTTCGTGGGATCATATATATTTTTAAATATACATATCTATGAAGAGACATTAAAAAACGCATGTAAAGAATCTTAAAGTTAGTGTGTTCTGAGGATTATAACTCAGTTTATTAACAGATATAGGGTTTATATGTGTAAATGGTAATTTTATGTATGTTATGGAAGAAACTCTGTGAGTTTCAATAAGTTCTGATAAAGATACAGTTATTTTATTTGTCTTGTAACACTCAAGCTGTGACAGGAAACAGACAAACAGCAGAATTTTAGATATGAATCGATCTCATGTCCGTCCCTGAACAGTACAGTTCAGTTAATTGTTCAGTGTTTCTAAAAGTGGGTTGTCTAACCCCAGTACGCTATTGAAAGTGTTGCTAGTTTCTAAAAGTCGGTTGTGTAACCTCCGTCTTTATATTCAATCTGATCCAGGAATTCGGTGTTCAATCATAGAATTGTATAGAAAGACAACTCAAAAAATCGTTTAAAAAATTAAATTATTATTAGGCACACAAATTCCTCGTACTTGTAATAGACTTTAATATAGTATTCTACTAAATATATACCGTGAAATTATAATATTTTCGCCTTAAAGTTTGAAAAAAATTGTTGTAACTCAAAATACTTAAAGGCTAAATTATAAAATAATAACAAAAATATTTTAGGAACTAACCCCCAAAATACTTTAAAAATTGGAGCGAAGAAGACAACCACTCAACCCCGGCTACGTTTTCCCAGCTGTATTATAAATTTATAAATCAATATCACAAATATTTCTGTGATCGTGCATTTATAAAAAGGGAAAACCTTTTTTGTGTATTTTATTGAAGAAAAATAAAAAAAATTACAATATCTTTCTAAATATGCAGATAGTGAAATTTACTTTCAAAAGTAGAAGTTAAATAATACGTTGTCAATGGAGTGTGGCACACAGCTTTCTCGTACTCGTAAAAGCCCCTTGGTAATTTAATGCCCAATATATCTTTGTATAATTTAATATAGGTATATAAAATAAAAAAATAAACAAAACGATTCATAAATACCCCTGTCGCAGCATCTGCATAACATAGCGAATTTCCAAATCTTGGGTACTGGCGGATCTCATCTAAGACCTGTACCTATTTAAAATAGTTTAGCTTTCTAAGAGTAAAAGAATTTTTAAAATCGGCTGGGTAATTAGTTTTGGTATTTTTGGGGACCCAAGAACCCGAACGAATTTTGTGCAGCACAGTTGTATCCATCTAAAATAATTTAGTTCTCTAGCAGTGAGAAATTTTTTAGCATCGGTTCGATAGCTTATTACTGGCGTTTTCGGATCTGCAAGATCCCGGTGGACCTCATTAAAAAATCAGCTCGACCGTATATTCTAAGCGGACTTTATATAATATATATATATATATATATATATATATATATATATATATATATATATATATATATATATATATATATATATATATATATATATATATATATAGATATATATATATATATATAAATATATATATATATATATATATATATATATATATATATATATATATATATATATATATATATATATATATATATATATATATATATTCAAAACCCGTTGTGTAGCATTCTACGCCGCATTTGCATCCGCAGGACAGTTGTGGATCTCAGATAACACAACCTGTACCTATCTAAAATAGTTTACCTCGGTAATAGTAAAAAAGTTTCAAAATCGGTCAGTTATTTTACTTTTGACACTTTTAGGTCCTACTGACACTGTCAGACCTTACATAACGTAATCTAAAATAGCTTAGCTCCCCAACAGTGAAACAATTTTCAAAATCGGTAGGTTAGTTTATTTTTGACACTTTTGGATCCGATGGACCCTGGCAGACTTTACATAACGTAATCTATATTTATCTAAAATAGTTTAGCTCTGTAAGAGTGAAAAAATTTTCAAAATCGGTCGGTTAGTTTATTTTTACCACTTTTGGGTCCCATGGATCCTGGCGGACCCTAAATAACGTAATGTATGTCTATCTAAAATAGCTTAGTTCCCCAACAGTGAAAAAATTTTCAAAATCGGTCGGTTAGTTTATTTTTGACACTTTTGGATCCCATGGACCCTGGCAGACCTTACATAACGTAATCTATATTTATCTAAAATAGTTTAGCAATGTAACAGTGAAAAAATTTTCAAAATCGGTCGGTTAGTTTATTTTTGACACTTTTGGATCCCATGGACCCTGGCAGACCTTACATAACGTAATCTATATTTATCTAAAATAGTTTAGCTCTGTAACAGTGAAAAAATTTTCAAAATCGGTCAGTTAGTTTATTTTTGACACTTTTGGGTTCTATGGACCTTGGTGGACCTTACATAACGTAATTTATATTTATCTAAAATAGTTTAGCTCTGTAACAGTGAAAAAATTTTCAAAATCGGTCAGTTAGTTTATTTTTGACACTTCTGGATCCTTTGGGCCCTGGCAGACCTTACATAACGGAATCTATATTTATCTAAAACAGTTTAGCTCTGTAACAGTGAAAAAATTTTCAAAATCGATCAGGCAGTTTATTTTTGACACTTTTGGGTCCTATGGACCCAGGCGGACCTTACATAACGTAATCGATAATTATCTAAAATAGTTTAGCTCTGTAACAGTGAAAAAATTTTCAAAATCGGTCAGTTAGTTTATTTTTGACACTTCTGGATCCTATGGACCCTGGCAGACCTTACATAACGGAATCTATATTTATCTAAAACAGTTTAGCTCTGTAACAGTGAAAAAATTTTCAAAATCGATCAGGCAGTTTATTTTTGACACTTTTGGGTCCTATGGACCCAGGCGGACCTTACATAACGTAATCGATATTTATCTAAAATAGTTTAGCTCTGTAACAGTGAAAAAATTTTCAAAATCGGTCAGTTAGTTTATTTTTGACACTTCTGGATCCTATGGACCCTGGCAGACCTTACATAACGGAATCTATATTTATCTAAAACAGTTTAGCTCTGTAACAGTGAAAAAATTTTCAAAATCGATCAGGCAGTTTATTTTTGACACTTTTGGGTCCTATGGACCCAGGCGGACCTTACATAACGTAATCGATATTTATCTAAAATAGTTTAGCTCTGTAACAGTGAAAAAATTTTCAAAATCGGTCAGTTAGTTTATTTTTGACACTTCTGGGTCCTGTGGACCCTGGCGGACCTTACATAATGTATTCTAAATCTATCTAAAATAGTTTAGCTCTGTAACAGTGAAGATTTTTTTAAAATTGGTCGTTTAGTTTATTTTTTACAATTATGAGATCAGTAAATCCTGGCGAAACTCATACAAGTCTAGTACTCTAACAGTAAGAAAAGGGTTCTAAGGATCTCATATAACTTATGGCAGTCCGTAAGCTTCTTGCGGACATCATTTAATTAATTAATTCAAATACTTTAACTTACTAACTGTGAAAAAATTTTTAAAATCGATTGGTTAATTAATTTCTGGCCTTTTTAGGTCCCGAAAACCTTGACCTCACATAAAATACCTTAAATCCATTTGAAATGGTTTAATTTTTTAACATTATTAATTATTAGTGAAAAAATTTTCAAAATCGATTCAAAATATATTTCCGTGCATACATATATACATTATACATATTTTGTTTTGTTTCATATATTTAATAATATTATATCATAACATAATCTTCAATTTCTTGTTTACTTAAAAATTCAATAAAAAAAAAAAAAATTCTTCATTACATTAGCTTAGAAAATCTGTTTAATTTACATTTTTTAACGTGAGATAGAACCATGCTAATTATAATGCAATAAATGAGAAACAAAACTCTATACATGTATGTGTGTTATAACACATATATGTGAATATCTTCACTTGTTCTCACAAAATTCTTTAATAAAAAAGTGAAATATTTTTATACTTCATAAAGAACTGAGATAGAAATATAAATTACTTATTACAATGACAAAGAGAGCAAAATAAGCCAATAGTAAAAATTACGATTTTCTCGAAAACTACTTAACATAGAAAGAAAATTATAAGAACATTTTCTTCATAATTTTTTTTTTCCTTTTCAACGATGTAAAAATCGAACTGTCTTATGATAGGATCGAATGATAAAAAATGGCCAGAAAACCTACTTCTGGGCATCCGACGTGTCTGGCTAACGAACTTAGCCAAGCCAATTCAGAATCCAGTCCGCAAACAAAATTTCATAAGCGTTAGACGTTTCGTTCGAGAGTTATCGTGGGAACACATAAATATATATATATATATATATATATATATATATATATATATATATATATATATATAAATTTTAGTGAATATCATTTTCGTATTCTAGGGACCTCAAAACAGATTTCTGCCATAGTCCCGGACTCAGATTGCGTCATGAGACCTACTGTAATAGCTGAATTTCGAGTTTTCGAAATTCGCTAAAAACTGAGCGAGGTGGGACTAGCAGTAAATAAGATATTGACATTTAATGGGATTTCATAGTAGCGCTGTGGATACTATTACTCCGAATGCAATGAAATTTGTAGGGGCCATTTAGGAACCAGACCGCATAATTTCTGGCAATTTCATAAAAAAGAAAGAGGTTATGCCACTTGGTGCAATTTAGTATAGTGATGGATTGACACGGCAGCGGCGAAGCTACCGTTACTCCGATTTCGATTAAATTCATAGGGAACCATCTAGGACCCAAACTGCATAATTTCTGAAAATTTCATTAAAAACAATCGAATAGTTCAGAATTTATGCCACTTGGTGCAAACTGGCGACACACAGACGGACAGACAGACGGACGGACGGACAGACACCAAACCAAAATTGTTCAGGAAGTTCTAAAACGTAAAATGTGCGTAAAAAATTGTATTCTGGAGGGAAAAAATTTTTTATTTTTCAAAAGTGATCACGATGCTTCCGCTACTTTAGTAGTCTCGGAAGCAATAGCAACATTTATTTGAATTCCAATAATATATTTTGTCCTTATCTAATAAATGGCAAGATATATTTCTTAAAGGAATACTAACTTTGAGTCAGGGGTATAAAAAGATACCAATACATTAAAGTGTTGTTGTCACACTCTTATAAATTGCTTATATTGGATTGTTGTCATGGTCGTCATAATTTTCAGTGGTATACAGCGTAAATACTTGCCTCAAAAAAAGAACCAGAGTTCTAGTGAAAAGAACGACAACTGGAAATGACTCATCCATATAAATTTATGTTTTAGACAAACTCGTAATATAGCTATCTCTCATAAGATCTACTGTCTAATATACCTATTGAAAAGGGATAGCAGAAATTATAGTAACTTTTAAGTGATTTTGGGAGGCACACTTTATTGGAAAAACATTTCTTTTTAATGATCCCTATAGGATTCCAACTTAAAATTTTGTTTATTTGTAGATCAATACTTACGTAATTACCTAAAAATTTTTAAAAAAAAGTTGTCATATGATTTTTTTGGAATAAAATTTTCAAAATTGAAAATTATAATTTTTATGAAATTAGCTTGTTGCAAATCATTTTAAAGCTTGTAAATTTCTAAAAAAATGGTATTTTGCTCCAAAGAATATCTTTATTCTAAGCCGAGATATAGCTAAAAACGTAAAACATGTGTGCCTAAATTTCACATTTTTCACAATTTAAAAAATTGTTTATTAAAAAATTACATGAGATAAAAACAAAATCTTTTGGTTTCTTTCTTCTTTCACCTAGTATAACCAGAGGACAAAATCTTAGGTTAATATAAAACAGTAAGTTATTTGTCTTTGAATCGCTTGATATGGATTGACCCATAGACAGTTATTAATTTTGATATCAAAACAGCGATTTCTAATTTTTTTGTCTGTCTATCTGTCTGTCTGTGCACGTGTCACACAAAAATTTCTGAACGGATTTTGATAAAATTTGGTGTGGTAATAACTTATTGCCTAGGTCACCACTTACTTTTACTTCTTTAGTTCTTTACTTCGGAATACTTTTTACTTCGAGAAAATGTCTCATTCTCACGAAAAACTACAAAAACAATTTTGAGCGTATGCACGCATCACGCGAAAACTACTGAATAGGTTTTAATGAAATTTGGTTTGGTGATAACTTATTACCTGGATCAACGTATAAGAAAGATACTTTTTATTGTGGAAAAATGTCTCATTCCCTTGAAAAATTAAAAAAAGAAAAAAAACTATTTTAAGCATGTGTACGCATTACGCAAAAACTATTGAACGGATTATGATGAATGTTTCATTCATTTCTGTTCATTTGTATTGCCTGTTTCACAAGTTCTTTATAATTATTATATACTTATATACTTTTCACTGATTTTATCCCAATACGTTACGCTGCAACGTCCCAGGTACAGCTAATTATCATATAAGTTCAACGGTGGTGATATTAGCAGATGGGTTGAACTATGGTTTTTACTTTTTTTTTGTAAGCTACAGAAAATAATACAGCCAAACATGAAGCCTTTATCATACCGTTAAAAATTCGTCTGAAATCAAATGGATCTCTTAACTGAGTATCTGAAATATTCGCTTATTGTGGCTTCAAACATTAACCACACCATCTTGTGAGATACAGGTTAATTGGATATGAACGCCAAAAAAAACGCTTTTCTTGATACAAATGAGCGAAAAAATTTATAACTATTTACATAACAATATTTATTATAATTTAAATTGCCATAAACTTGAAGTAATTTTTTTATAAGCGAGTGAAAAATTAAAGAACCGATAGGAGACTAAAATTTGGAAATTATGGGTTTGAAGGCGTATTTTAAGTAACTACGGTGACATTAATTCGAATCCCCATCCGTTAGTCCTACCAGCAGTGATGCAACACGTTTGTTAGCAGAACAGTCACTTTTTTTATTGTTTCTCTAGGATTATTTTTAACAGAATTGTTAAATGGGTTTTTAACATTTTCATTTTATATATTGCTTCCGAGACTACTAAAGTACCGGAAGCATTGTGGTCACTTTTGAAACATAAAAATTTTTTCCCTGCAAAATAAAATTTTTTACGCACATTTTACGTTTTAGAGCTTCCTGAATAATTTTGGTTTTTAATGAAATTTTCAGAAATTTTGCAGTTTGGTTCCTAGATGGTCCCTTACAAATTTCATTGCATTCGGAGTAATAGTATCCACGGCGCTACCATGAAATCCCATTAAATGTCAATATCTTATTTACTGCTAGTCCCACTTCGCTCAGTTTTTTATGAATCGTTTTGTTTATTTTTTTATTTTATATACCTATATTAAAATTATACAAAGATATATTGGGCATTAAATTACCAGGGGGCTTTTACGAGTACGAGAAAGCTGTGTGCCACACTCCATTGGCAACGTATTATTTAACTTCTACTTTTTGAAAGTAAATTTCACTATCTGCATATTTAGAAAGATATTGTAATTTTTTTATTTTTCTTCAATAAAATACACAAAAAAGGTTTTCTTTTTTTATAAATGCACGATCACAGAAATATTTGTGATATTGATTTATAAATTTATAATACAGCTGGGAAAACGTAGCCGGGGTTGAGTGGTTGTCTTCTTCGTACCGATTTCATTTTAATATACCGTTTTCTGTTTCATACATACATATAGGTAGGGTACCGTCATTTATGCAGGTATGTGTGTATGGGATGTAAGTATACTTGAAATAACTAAACGTGGTGCAACGTCATCAAATCTTTCAGTCATTTTTATATTAGAGTAATTATAGTAACTTAAGGTGTTACATCAGTTCAGAAAAAAATTTCCTCCGTTTTTTGTTGACTTAAACGATGTATTAACATCTCTAGAATGACACTCGAAATGAAATTATGACTGCGAAAATATTTTAAAAATCGTACTGAATTCGACTTCTGAATCGACTTGGAGCGGTTTAAAACCTTTAAAAACGCCCGATTAAAAGAGTGTAACATTTTTGAATCTTTGAGTTGGTCAATAACGTTTTTTCATGACATTATTCCATTAATTTATCTCGTTGCTTTCGCTATATTTCCATAAATAACTCAAAAATGATCTGCATAAATATATAAAACGGTAAACATGTATTGAAACTTTACATGAGTCTTCCTCAAAATTGCGTTTTCCAAAACGGTGGACAAAAACCCAGCAACTTTCATCCAATTGATTTGACATTTTATCCGCAGCTTCTTAAATAGATTATCTAGGTCAGTATTGGGGTAAAACTTAATGTTTCAAATATCTCGAAAACGGTAAGAGATAGGAAGAGATATATAGTAAAAGTTTAAATTGACAATATTGGTCTTTTTTAAAGAGCTATCTATTGATATGCAATTTATTCAAATTACACAAACAGGGGTAGTTGGGGGTTAAAATTAAGGGGTTAATTTTGCGAAAGGAGGTTAAAAATTAAATATATTAAAATTTTGTTTACAGATTTCAAATATACGTAAAAAAATCCAATCACCCTGTTTTTGTTCAATTTTCTAATATTAAATGTAAAAAATTTACATGCCCTAGATCATGTATAATACATTCAAAAAAATTTTATTTCGATTGCGTTATTCGCTACGGTGGAAAAGGTTTTGAATAGAACCCTCTTTGCAAAGTGACGTAAGGCCTTAAGCTGAACGCTTAATTTTTATAGAATCTGTTAATGACGTTACACCACTTTTAGTTAATTTGAAGTATAAATAGAAATATGTCAGTATAATATCTACAGTAAAATCCATGACTAGGAACACATCTAGATGCAGACATGGTATTTATTGACGAAGATATGTCTCTATGTCTATATATCCCTAAATGAATCACACGGTATGTAAAAAAAACACCTTGTATGTTATCATGTCTGTTTCTGTTAAATAATATTACTATATCATAGTAGGAAAGTCACTAGCCAATTTTCAATGGTCATTTCAACAATCATCAAATTGAGAGGATAAGATCTTGGATAAATACTGAACACAGAAATGCAGTTCTGGCAGGTTCGTTAGGCCAGGTTGACTTACTTCCAACATTCAAACAGGGCAAAAAACAGAATCCGGTTTATATAAAGTAAATGCTCCGGCATGTTGATTTCAACAATTTTTCATTAGTAAAAAACATTCTGCTAATGTTTTCTCTTCACCATGTTTCAAACAGAAAAATTCAAGTTAATAATGGATTTTATAACTATTTTGACAAATATCAAAATATTTTGTGTATGGTAATACGATTTAGAACGAACTATGATCAAAAAATGTCAAAAATTCGTATTACCGGGAAAATAAAAAATTTTGATATTAGTCAAAATGTTTATAAAATTTATTACAATTTTAGATTATTTTGTAGACAGCTTGATTAAGAGAAAACTTTGCTACGACGTTTTTTGTTGATGAAAAACAATATTAGTTTTCATTTATTAAATTGCCAGAATTGTTATTTTATATACACTTGACCTTACCCTCTTTAAAGGTGAGCCAACCCGCTTGCCAGAACTTCTCCTGTCAGTTTAAACAACCGTTGATATGACCACCACAAATTGACCACTGGCTCCTGGTCTACAACTACAAGCCATAAACAACCAATATAGTTCTGCAATACACAGTCTGTTTGTACTTTGTAAATTTAACATTATATTCAGACATAGAAAATAAATGAACGTTGCTAATATTTTCTTAATATCGTTGTTCCTTTTTCGATTTGTTCATACATAATTAAATATATAATACCCTTACCTATAGCTCTGCTTGAATCATAAATGAGTAGACATATTACATGTACCTACAGAATATCTAGGCACAGTAAAACATAATACTGACGATTTAAGTCAGAAAAAATATCTTACTATATGGTAGGTACATATTACAATATACAGAAGGATCATATGTCTTAACAAAGGGACAGAAATAGATTAATTTGTAGATACAAATAAGCAGAAGAAAACATACTACTTAGTCATTGCTATTATCAATCTTTATTCCATTTATTTTCAATGAATTTTAAATCAAACGATACAATGCTACGGAGAAAATTGGCAAAGGTAAAGTTTACATTCCAACGGGTACTCTCCGACGCATGGCTTAAATAATGTACCTTTCGACGATTTTATGTCTTCGTATAGTATTTTATCAAAAAAATATCTCTGCTGATTGTACAGTTGGTAAAATGGTAACACCGCATAAAACACAATAGATAGAATAAACTAAAAAGTCTAGCAGTCCATATCCTGTCGGTACCATATCTTAGTTTGCTGATAAGCGATAAGTCTTCAGACCCCAGGCCCCGCTGATAAGAAAAAAATCGCCACAAATCAATAGATTTTTAAAGTAATAACATTATTTGTTTCAGAACACCAACGTTATTTAAAATGCAAACGGTTTACATCCTTGCTAGTTGAATTGTTCATCTGCTGGTCAAATTACTCTACCTGAGAACCGTCGGAAAGTACATCCGTCAAAAAGTATATCGCTGGAAAATATATCGCATCTTGGTAAATGAGAAATCCACTGTTCTATTCTATTTATCAAATTTAATTTATATGTATTTTTAAATGTTATATTACATAAAACTTTAAATATTTATATTACAAAACATTAGTTTGAATTTGGAATTAAGTTTGCTGACAACACAAAACTTTTTCTTAATGTAGGCACCTCCTCAGCCACCCAGTATATTAGGAAGAATTTCCATGCTTACGTAGGTATACAGACATGCAAAATATCATGTAATGAGCTCTTATATTCAATATTATAACTACTGTTAATATATATATATATATATATATATATATATATATATATATATATATATATATATATATATATATATATAAGCTGTATAGAGCCAGTCGGAATATACTACTTACGTAGTTGCTCTGAGATACAGGTACAAAAGTATATCTCAGCAAAAAAATTTTCTTTTATCAAAAATTAAATAATGTATTAATATTCTTCAGTTAGTATATTTGTATACCACTTGTTTTTTTTAATTTCCGCGCGCGATGTTTTTAAATTGTAGTTTAAAACGGCGTGGTCAATAATTTTTATTTCTTATTAAAATATGGTTTGTAACTTTGTATTAAATAACATCTTATTAAATTGCTTTAACACGTTTTTATTTTATTAAAAAAAAAAAAAAAAATAGAATTTTCCCATAAGAGCCCGTGTCAAAATTATAAAATTTTGAAATGGTTTTTTTCAAAATTGCGATGGTCAATTTTTTTTTTTTCGGTAAGGGTTCGTATTGTTGGTATTGAATTTAATAAATATATAGAAAAGTTTCGTTAAAATCCTTTGAAAAAATCGTTTTATCGACCAACTACCTTAACAATAAATTTTATTGAATTTGACCAAACTTATATAGTGAAAGTAAAAACGTTATAGGAAACTATAATTTTTCGATAATTTATTAGTTGCAAGATAAGTAAATCGGCGTGTATTAGAGACGATAAACATACTTTGGTTTATGTATTTGATAGGAAGCCGTATGCATGCAAGTTAAGCAAATAGTTTTCCATGTCTAATAAATTTTATGGTAGTATCCAACTAATTTATTATGTCCATTCATCATTCGTTCACATTTCTTTCCCCGTCCGTTTTATTTTTAATGCTCACTGTCGAGTCAGAGAGTCGAATGACAGGTAGCTTTACAAGAGGGTCATCAGTAAATATTTGAGCTATTTCAATAATAAATTACCATGAGCATTTTTATTTTATTTGTTCTATAATACTTTTTTATAATATTGGAAAGCTGTTATTGTTTTGAAATAAATAAATTGTTTGCCGTAGTATATATTAAATAAGTTTATCAGTTACCCAATATAATATGATGCCCGTTCATATACCATGTTATACGAGTAATATTGGAAACATTAAACAATAAAAACATTTGTAAAAGTGTTGAACAGTTTGTAAAAGTGTTGAATCCTTTTATAGGTGCACTGATTAAAGCACAAAATACAGTAGGTGGTTGTATGTTACATAATACAATCTCAAGTAAGCTTACATGATATTTTGTAACTAAATCTGTAACAAATAACCTTAAAAGGTAAGAAAATTGTTTCATTTTTAAACGTTTAATAAAACTATATTCGTCAATAGCTGAAACAACTTATAATTTTTGGGTTTTGTCTAACAAAAGCGGGACAGCGAAGTTGAAGCGTTTTTGGGTTGACAGAGTTAAATTGCTTTTAGGCAAGAAATTTGAGTTGTAGGAAACACAAATTTATTCAGAAAAAATATATAACTTAAGTATAATACAGTAAGACTATTTAACGAATAAAATAAATTAGTATAGGGTAAAAGCCCCCTTTGTGGAACGGGATCTAATTATGAACATTTACATATTAATGAAGTTTTTCTGAAAGAAGCGTCTGATAACAAAAATTATTATTAATAGAATGATTGTTTTTCAATTTAAATTCACCTCGCATTTAAAGTTTGCTTACTTAATTAACGAAATAAATATGTAAATGTCAAAACTGTTCCAGTATTAGATACCGTTCCACAAACGGGGCTTTTACCCTAATTCAAAATTAAAAGACAATGTTTATTTGGCTAATACCACTTTATTTAAAGTTGTTAGATATCTGTGACATGTACCGGACCTATATGGGAATTAACGAACAGTAAATTATATTTAACAAGCTACTTGTTTATATACTACTTTTCGGCTACATTTTACCTATAGTGAACAACAAAAACTGTTGTTGTCGAATCAGAGCGAACAAAATAAAAACAAAACAGAAACGAAAATATGTGACTCAGACTTGTAAACAAAATAATATAAATAAAATTAAACCAGTTTTTAAAATGGTACGATTTCAGGTAACTGTAAAAATATTTTTGGTAAAATTAAAATAACAATTTGTAAATTAAATAATTTAAAAGAGAGAAGGGTCAAGTATTAACGTTCGGTATACATCGTATATTGTATACGATGTATACCGAACGTTAATACTTGTGACTTGACCCCTCTCTCTAGAACATGGAAAGTCAGACAGGAATATACAAATATCTCAAAAGCAAGCCAAGTGCGGTTCAAAACAAGTGTAATGTGATTAAAAATAAGAGCAAGCGACTTTGGCTTACACCGATACGAATTGGCCCTATCTCTCATAATTATATTAGTTCCGCAGCTTGTTGCTAGGGAATCTTATCATCGCCAATAGATACCACCAATAATATTTTTACCTATGACTACTATGAAATTACTTATTTACTGTACAAAATACTATTTGTATCCTTTAAAGAAAATAAGCAACTGGACTGTCCAGTTATCATCAATTGGCGCGTGTGTCTGCTGTTCTCAGCAAATTCCATACAGATGAAATTTCCACCGAGCCGGGCTCGGTCATCCTGATACTAAAAATGAAATATGGACTTTACTTATCTGCCCTCAGTAGTTTCAAGAAAACCGTAGCAGGTATCAAAAAAATAATAAAACAAGACTATAGGTAAAATTGGTATACCAATCAGAAAAAAAAAAAGATCACCAAGGCCCCGGGAAATCATTCTAACGCCACTGTCAACTTTCACAGAGATCTCAACAGTACTTGAGTAAAATTTGTCAATTTTCTTCAGCTTTTTAATTTGCACCCTATTTGGTGTAACTGACGGACAATGTGACCAAACGTCCACTTAAATTTTGTATTCTGAAATTTTGTAGAAAATCAGTTCCTTATGTGATTCACTTCGCTCGCTCGACGACTCTAAAGTATTATTCATATTTTCATATTTTCAAGTCATATTCATATTTTTACAGCATACCTACCTAATTTTCATAAAATTTTATCAAAATCAGTCAAGTTTTTTAAGGAGAGTATAGAGTTGTTTAATCCGATAACGCTGGAGGATTCATTCCAAATTCACCTTAATTTTAAATAAGATATTATGAAATTCTTCGCTATATTCGCATTTCAATAGCATGTCTAATTTTCATACCTTGAGATCTTATCGTAGATAGTTTCATTCATACTGACCATTTTAAGAGCACTGTAATTTGTGAGACATTTTAAGATCCCAGGGCTCTGGAGAATATTTCTGAATTCATATTAATTTATTTCGAAATCTCAATAATATTTGAGAAAAATTTGGATCAGATCCGTCTGATCGTTTATTTGAAGGGTTTTTTGAATCCGCAAAAGCCTACGAGGAAATTTTAGCCTCATGTCCATTTTTTTCAGAATCTCAGTACTATTCGAGAATAATTTGGTTAAGATCCGTCCAGCCATTTATTTTGGAGAACCAAAAATTTGGTACCGATACGTCTAGTCGTTTATTTTACGCGTTTTTGAGGGTTCGCAGGTCTTACATGATAACTTCAACTTTGATTGTTTTTTCTTTTTTTTTCTGATTCGTATACCAATTTTACCTGTAGTCTTGTTTCATCATTTCTTTGATACCTGCTACCGTTTTTTCGAAACTACTGAGGACAGATAAGTAAAGTCCATATTTCATATTTAATATCAGGATAACCGAGCCCTGCTCGGTGGAAATTTCATCTGTAAGGAATTTGCTGAGAAGAGCAGCCGCACGTGCGAATTGATGATAACTGGACAGTCCAGTTGTTCATTTTCTTTAAAGGATACAAATAGTATTTTGTACAGTAAATAAGTAATTTCATAGTAGTCGTAGGTAATAGTATATTGTGCAATAAGTGCGGGAAATTGTCGATTGCCCACGAAAGCGAAGTTTCTTAACTACGTTCGTGCGCTCATTCGCTTGAGTGGGCAATCGACAATCCCGCACGAGTTGCACAATATACTATTTTTTATTACGAATTTCACATACTTTTTTCTATTATTATTACTATTTTTGACATTTTTATTACTTTTTAAAATAATATTTTTGAGTGTGCGTCTTTTTTTTCTGAATTAAGTGGTTTCTATAGAAATAATTATCAAATATTTATTAAATGAAAAATCCACAGGCGGCTTTGAGTATTTTGATTAAATTTTGCGTGTTTTATTGTCAATTTGCGTGTGGAAAGTTTACTTTCCGCACGCAAAAATAGTATGTGGGAAGAGCACAGAGGGCAAACAGCTATTTTGCGTACAGAAATGTATGCGCCAAGTTAGTACTTCTCCCGCATGAGTAATAAAAAAATATTATTGGTGGTATCTATAGAAATATTTATTAATACTTACAAAAATTCCAAAACTATTTTCTCACAAATACTTAGCAACTGTTTAAAATTTGTACTTTTTTTAATAAATTCATAGATTCAGCATCTTTTGTTCATCAAAATAAAAATTTGTTTAAAACCTGTGTATCGGATCATTCGTACAATACACGAAATAAAGAGGTATTGAAACCTATAAATGTATCCATGACTGTATCCGCAAATAATGGATATAATTCATTTATAAAAATATATAACAAAATTCCCACTAATATTAAAAATGAGCCAATTAATAAATTCAAAATTAAATTAAAACATTACTTGCTACAGCAAGGCCCTTTTTATAATGTGTCTGAATTTATAAGTACACACTGATTATTATTTTTTATTACTCATGCGGGAGAAGAACTAACTTGGCGCACACAATTCTGTACGCAAAATAGATGTTTGCCCACTGTACTCTTCCTGCATACTTCTTTGCGTGTGGAAAGTTACTTTCCACACGCAAATTGACAATAAAACACACAAAATTTAATGAAAACACGCAAAGCCGCCTCTTAATTTTTCATGTAATAAATATTTCATAATTATTTCTATAGAAACCACCAACAAATTAATTTAAACGATAATTAATTCAGAGAAAAAAGACGAACACTTAAAAATATTATTTTAAAAAGTAATAAAAATATCAAAAATGGTGATAATAATAGAAAAAAATATGTGAAATTCGTAATAAAAAATAGTATGTGCAACTCGTGCGGGATTGTCGATTGCCCCACTCAAGCGAATGAGCACACGAACGTAGTGAGTGCGCTCAACTTCGCTTTCGTGGGCAATCGACAATTTCCCGCACTTATTGCACAATATACTATATCATGACGCTATTTACACATGTATTAATTACATGTCCAATAAAATAAATAATATTAAAAAAAAAAAAAAGATTGCTGTATACAGCAATAAAAAATTGATATTTTATGGTTTTTCGTAAATTTCGACGGTTAGACAAAAAATTTTGCAAAACGCTTTCTTAGCGAGCGCCTACGATCCAATTTGGACCTACTTGCTAAATTTCAAATTTGTAGGTACTATGGTTGTGGAGATTTTGTGATAGATGGGTGAGTGAATGAGTGAATAAGTGAATGAATGAGTGAATGAGTGGTATTGCGCTTATATATATATATATATATATATATATATACATATATATATATATATACATATATATATATATATATATATATATATATATATATATATATATATATATATATATATATATATATATATATATATATATATATACATGAATAATACTTTAGAGTCATCGAGCGAGCGAAGCGAAGCACATAAGGAACTGATTTTCTACAAAATTTCAGAATATAAAATTTAAGTGGACTTGTGGTCACAATGTCCATCAGTTACACCAAATAGGGCGCAAATTACAAAGCTGAAGAAATTTTACAATTTTTACTCAAGTACTGTTAAGATCTCTGTGAAAGATGACAGTGGTCTTAGAATGATTTCCCGGGGCCTTGGTGCCTTGAAGGGCCTAAAATAGAAACAATTCTAAAACTGCTGGTATAGACTAAGTTCTTACGGTGCGGAAATTACCTATGCTAATAAAATATGAAGATAGTTATTTTAGAGTCATTGGGCGAGCAGGGTCAAGTGCTATAAATAACTGATTTTGCACAAAATTTTGGAATATATGATTGAACTGCCCTATAAATTTTACATATAATTCGGATAATTTTATGCGAGTGAAACCGCGGGTCACAGCTAGTTACCTATATATGTACCTATATTATATTATATACTCTGAGATATTTACCTACAGTGAAATGACCAATGGAATGTTTTGTACCATTTTTTTCGCTGTAAAAATCTGTCTTAACTCTTTTTACCACGGTAAAAGTGAAAAAACTACATTATTCTTATGGGACTTGATACACATGAATTAAATTGTCAATATTAACTTATATAGTTACCACCAATAATAATAACATTTGTACTTACGACTACTATGAAATTACTTATTTACTGTACAAAATATTATTTCCGTCTTCTAAGGAAATAAACAAGCGATAACTTTTCAGTTATATTAGCTAGCATATCCGCTCTTCCCAACAAATTCAGTACAGATGTTTCCACCTAATTAGGCTCGATCACCCTGACATATTATTTAAACAGGACTAGGTCACTAGGCTCAAGTACGAAAACAAGGTTGAAATATACTAGACTTGAAATATTGAGTGTGGGCCAGCAAAACAAAGACAATAATTCTTAATGCAAGACCAAGATCAATATTAGTTCTTACAAGGAAATGCATCCAGAGTGAAATTCGGGATTTTGATGAAACTTCGCTGGGGAGTAGAATAGGCAAAAATAAGGGACCCGTATTTTTTTTTATCGGCCATCTTCCATGTTTACGGGGTGAAATCAGCCCCTAAATTTGGGGGTTCAAATCGTATTTCTTAAGATATCTCGAAAACTATAAGAGATAGAGGAAAACTTTAAATTGACAAAATGTTACTCTTTGAAAGACCTTTTCACCTGTATAGGTTAAACCAGAGTTGGGTTCATAAGAGGGTCTGGAGGGGTGAAAATGGGGGTATATTTTCTTATACAGCCTGAATGGTTCAATTTATCAAATTTTTGCCATCATAAATAGAAAGAGCACCAAAAATTAGGGGACACGTGTTTTTGCGTTTTTTCGAAATATGTGTGGTATCCAAGCCATATAAGGAAGAAAAAAATAGGGTAGATTATATTGGATTATTATTGATTTCAAATACTTTCTATATTTTTTTATTTTTATGTTTATTTTCATCATTAAAATGTAAATTTTTACTTTCCTATTATGATTCATATATTTTTCAGTACTAACTCAATTGGTAACTTAGCCATGTGTACATTTGGTTACTCATATTAATCATATTCGATATTTCTTATACCTATTTCTGCGAAAGTCAAAGTTCTCTGGTGTGCTTGTGTTAATGAATGCTCGACAAGAAGCAATAATCTCTTTCGCTGGTTTGTCAGGTGCTTTGTAATAAATTTTGCGATTTGGGAAATGCGGTTGACATCTATAAAACATACAAAAAGAATAAGAAAAATAGTTTGAATGTTGAGAAAGAAATAAACCGCGTTTATTTGGTTAAAAACGAATTTGTAAGAAGACAAAGGCAGTTGTTGAACGGAAGATTATTGCTTCTTGTTGAACATTCATTAACACTTGTAGACCAGAGAACTTTGGTAGAAATAGGTATAAAAAATATCGAATATTATTAACCAAATATACAAATGGCTAAATTACCAATTAAGTAAGTACTGAAAAATACATGAATCATTATCGGAAAGTAAAAATTTACGTTTTAATGATGAAAATAAACATAAAAATAAAAAAATATAGAAGCTATTTGCAATCAATAATAATGCAATATAATCTACCCTATTTTTTTCCTCCTTATATGGCTTGGATACCACACATATTTCGAAAAAACGCAAAAACACGTATCCCCCAATTTTTGGTGCTCTTGCTATTTATGATCGCAAAAATTTGATACATTGAACCATTCAGGCTGTACAAGAAAATTTACCCCCATTTTCACCCCTCCAAACCCTCTTATGAACCCGGCCCTGGTTTAACCTATGCAGGTGAATAGGTCTTTCAAAAAGTAACATTTCGTCAATTTAAAGTTTTCCTCTATCTCTTATAGTTTTCGAAATATCTTAAGAAATACGATTTGAACCCCCAACTTTAGGGACTGGTTTCACTCCGTGAACGTGGAAGATGGCCGATAAAAAAAATATGGGTCCCTTATTTTTGCCTATTCTACACACCAGCGAAGTTTCATCAAAATCCCGAATTTCACTCTGGGTGCATCTCCTTGTTAGTGAGCCTCAGTCATGGTCTTAGTGTTTAAATTTGCTCATTACTAATAATATCATATTCAAAAATTTGAGAAGACCAGTCAAAGTTTTCTTATATAGTAAATACTACAGCATCTGGAGGTAAAGGTAACTGCAGCATTGTCACAGACGACTAATTGTAAGCGAAAACAAATTTATCGAGCCTTTAATGCACTTACATTATTGGATGCTTTTTTGCGTTATATTTAAATATAATATATAATTCATAAATTTATATATTTTTAAATGGCTGGTTATTGGACAAATTTATGTTGTCATTAATACAAATTATCTCAATAATTAAACTAATTAAAATGTAATTTAAGCTACAAGTATAATACGTTATTCCATACTATAAAGAATGTATGTCAACATATGAAATGTATGGAACATGATAATATATTACACTTAAATTTGTATCCGATTTAACCTATTCAAACTTAAATTTAAATAAATTTAATAAAACAAATATAGTTGTAATGTGTAATCGCTTTGTCGACATCAAATAAATAATAGCGGTATGGAAAATGAGACGGCGTATATAGAATTTCTTGCACTGGTACAACATATCCGTCTATTTGTATGAGCCAAACCCACTCTACAATACATATGTATACACACAACCTTTGTGTACCGTACGGTTGCACGCAAGACAGGGGCGACGAAAAGAATGAAATGAAACATAGTATGGTAATATCGAATAAATAAAATATATTCCATACTTTATATGGGGGTTCTCAGATAGAGTTATTATTATCTTCACTGATAATAATAGTAGGCTTTGTAGGTAGATACGTTATTATGTATTCACCGCTATTGACGTCAACACTTGCTGAACACTTTCCGAGCAAGTTCTGTACCTAAGCCGGAAACTATAAACATAAAAACTGCTGAGATGATATTTTGCTTTGCTCAATGAAAAATAGAAATATCCCTTTCCATGCTATACAATACCTTCATATTTATATAGATGAAACAGTAACGTCCGAAATATTAGACTATGAAGTATGCTAGCCTTGAACTTAAAATAAAAACTGTCGTACTCTTGCATTTTCAGTACCTCATATCTAGAATATTTGTAAGCTATTATCGTCAGTTATTCCACATTCCTCGTGGAGATGAATCAATTTCAAAAAAAGAGAATAAATAAAAAGATCTTTCGTTACTGTGTTCACATTTCCGATAAGTGCTTTTTAAATTAAAATTTTTCTCTATGTCATGCTTTAATAAGCCACAAGTCTGTCATTTCAGTGTCTATAAAGCTAGCCCCGCCAAGTCATAATCCCGAGATCCCACTTAGGCTATATTTTTTTGCTATTTTTTCACCAACGAATTGATTTTTTTGCCACAGCCGTTACCGAGATACACTGGCGGGGCTGACTTAAGTCTGAAGTCAGCCCCGACATCCCTATATCTCCGGACATGCTGTACTTAATCAAATGAAATTTACGGGATATTTTTTTGCTATTTTTCTACCAACGAATTAATATTTTTGCCGCAGCCGTCACCGAGATACAATGGTGGGGCTGACTTACATCTGAAATCAGTCCCGCCACCCCTATATCTTCGGACCTACTGCACTTATTCAAATAAAATTTACGGGATATTTTTTTGCTATTTTTTGCTATTTTTTTACCAAAGAATTAATTTTTTGCCGCAGCCGTTACCGAGGTACAATGGCGAGGCTGACTTAAATCTGAAGTCAGCCCCGCCACTCCTATATCTCCGAACCTGCTGAACTTATTCAAATGAAATTTACGGGATATTTTTTCACTAATTTTTTTGCTATTTTTTGCCAACGAATTAATTTTTTTGCCACAGTCGTTGCTGAGAAACAATGATGCTGCTGACTTAAATCTGAAACCGGTGTAGCCACCACAATATCTCCGGCTCTGTTGCACTTATCTAAATGAAGTTTACGGGATACTTTTTTACTAATTAGTTTCTATTCTAACAGTTGATTTGGCATTGCGAATTCCACTCCCTTGTATGGGGTACTCCACTCCCGTAAAGTATTATTATAAGCTTTTAGTAAAACTATCCGGCCTAGATTTGAAAATCGCTTCTCGAATACTTACCGGTATCTGGTTATGCTGAAATTTTGCACAAACCTTTGATTTCAATGGCAGTATAAAGTAGTGCTTTCGGTATTATGGTGGATTCAAACACGGTGGCCATTACGGCAAATGACGGATTACCTCTTTTGCAACTCTCTTAATATGGATATCAAATAAAATGGTCTTACAAGTAGAAGACAATTATTTATTTAATTGAATTTATCATTTTAAATTCAATTTGGTGGGCACCACAAGATGGCGGATTAACTATATCTTTGAAACGTAACTTGAGTCCGTAGAGTTCATTCTAAAGTAATTCATATCCGCATGTTTGTGTTACGAACCAAATTTTTTAGCCAGATGAAGCTAAACAGACTTTAAATTTTGATTGAACGCATCGAAATACGTTTATCACGTACGTAATAACCCTGCTTACTACTGTTAAAAAGAAGTTTTCAAATATTTATCCGCTTATAATGCTGTAAATGTTCTTATGATCTTCCTAAGATTATGATTACACTTACTGTTATAACAATTTTTTAAACAATGCATTAGTATTTATTTCTTGCGTATTTGATATAATGCGATGTAAAATATATAAATTTTAAATTCATTGAGAATTGGAAGATGTTTATTTCAATTATTTAAAAAAATACATATAAATTTAGAAAAATTTTAATAGTAGAGCTTATAAGTTATACGCAGTTATTCTTCTATTTTTAACATATAATAATAATCTAGGCACGATTTTGAATTTTTCAGACCTATATAGTGAATGGATGGCAGTATCGTCAAATTTCATCCACCCGGTGTTACCTCTTCGATATGCAAAAGCGGTGTAATGACCAGAAGCTCTATATGATTTCTCATTTTCACATTGCAGTTTTCTACCGCCCATACCATGATACACAACTGCCCCAGTGAGCAAAAACTCTTCTTGCTCATTTAGCGGGTTGCTCAAAGTTTTTGGCAATTCTGATAGCTTAAATTCAAAATTTGCTTCATTTTGATTAAAAATTTCGAAAAGGATCATACCACCTATAAAACCAAATAAAACTAGGTAAAACTTAATCATTAACGTCATTAGCATTAATAATAAGCGTTTGTGTAATATATATGCATTTATAATATGCGTTAGTGTAATTTATATTTTTTGGCCCGATGAAGCTAAAGAGATTTTAAATTTTGATTGAACGCGTCGAGATACGTTTATTACGTACGTAATAAACCTGCTTATTTCTGTTTAAAAAAAGTTTTCAAATATTCATCCGCCTACTACGCTGTAAATATTCTTAAGATCTTCCTAAGGTTATGATTGCACTTAATATTTTATAACTGCAACTAATTAGTAAAAAATATTCGGCAAATTTCATTTAGATAAGTGCAACAGATCCGGATATATTGTGGTGGCTACACCGGATTCAGATTTAAGTCAACAGCATCATTGTTTCTCAGCAACGACTGTGGCAAAAAAATTAATTCGTTGGCAAAAAAATAGCAAAAAAATTAGTAAAAAAATATCATTTGACGAAGTGCAGCAGGTTCGGAGATATACTGGTGGCGGCGCTAACGTCAGAGTTAATTTAGCCCCGCCATCGTATCTCGGTAACGGCTGCGGCAAAAAAATCAATTCGTTGGTAAACAAATAGCAAAAAAATATCCCGTAAATTTCATTTGAATAAGTTCAGCAGGTCCGGAAATATAGGAGTGGCGGGGCTGACTTCAGACTTAAGTCAGCTCCGCCATTGTATCTCGGTAACGGCTGTGGCAAAAAAAAACAATTTGTCGGTAAAAAAATAGCAAAAAAATAGCAAAAATATATCCCGTAAATTTGAATAATAAGTGCAGCAAATCCAGAGATATAGGGGTGGCGGAGCTGACTTCAGATATAAGCCAGCCCCACCATTGTATCTCGGTAACGGCTGTGGCAAAAAAAATTAATTCGTTGGTAAAAAAATAACCTCAAATATCCCGTGAATCTCATTTGAATAAGTGCAGCAGGTCTGGAGATATAGGGGTGGCGAGGCTGACTTTAGACTTAAGACAGCTTCGCCATTGTATCTCGGTAACGGCTGTGGCAAAAAATCAATTTGTTGGTAAAAAAATAGCAAAAAAATATCCCGTAAATTTCATTTGAATAAGTGCAGCAGGTCCGAAGATATAGGGGGCGGGGCTGATTTCAGATTTAAGGTAGCTCCGCCATTGTATCTCGGCAATGGCTGCAGCAAAAAAATCAATTCGTTGGTAAAAAAATAGCAAAAAAGTAGCAACAAAATATCCCGTAAATTTCATTTGAATAAGTGCAGCAGGTCCGGAGATATAGGTGTGACGGGGCTGACTTCAGACTTAAGTCAGCTCCGCCATTGTATATCGGTAACGGTTGTGGCAAAAAAATTAATTTGTTGGTAAAAAATAGCAAAAAAATAGCAAAAAAATATCCCGACGCAGAAATTATAAGTTAATGAATTTTAACATCAACTTCCATCTATTCATAATCGATTCTAGTCATTTAGCTCTTGATTGTCTTATAATAACAGTTTAAAGTTGCAAGTGTCAACTACTAAAGCACTGTCAACTACTGGTACCATTACTTATATAAGTCAGGAGAACCTTAGATGTGGTCACTGAATATTATCATATTTTTTTTTCTAACATCGCTAGTTTAGAGCTAAATCCAGTTACATATTTTTAAATAGATATATTTTAAACTGTATACAAATCTGCTTCCAAAATTAGCTTTTCCAAAATTCACTGTGCCACCTATCGAAAAAAATTCAAATTTGCGTTTGGCAATATTATACATTACCTATATTTTATAAAGAAGAAAATACTATATGAACAAAAATTTCAATAAATTATATATTGTTTTCCAGGTCATTAAGATAAATTTTTTTGCCCTATGTTAAACTCCAAAGGTTAAATTTACTACTTATTTTAAAATAATTTAATTAGCAGTAACCCCTTTGATATTTACAAACATACTAGTCCCTTAAATATTTTAATTTTAAAATATATTTAAAAAATTGAACAAAAAATAAAGATTTGTATATAATTATTTCATTCACTCATAATACTTTAATATAATCTATCTATAACTACTAATATAATAAAGAGATAACATTGGTTTGTATGCCCGAAGTAAACTCAAAAAGTACCTTTTGAACCGATGTTGAAAATTTTTTTACTGTTAGAGAGCTAAACTATTCCAAATTAACATTGTACACACTATATGAGGTCCATTGAACCCTAAAAAACTTGAAAAGCGCCTAAAGTGAACTACCCAATTACACTACTGATCCGATTGAGAGAAAGAAAAATCCATGTGTATTGGTAACACAGATATAAAAAAAAAAAAAAATTAGGAAATTTTGAGTAAATAAATCATTATATATGTATACAGGGTGGAATTTTGATAACCCTTATACATTTTGGTAAATTTCAATAAAGTTTTACGATGATTTAGAACATAATTTGTTGGAAACAAAATAGCTTAAAACATAGCTATGTTGTTTCCAATAAATTCTAGTTAGTTTAGAGCTAAATCCAATTACATATTTTTAAATAGATCTACTTTAAACTGTATACAAATCTGTTATTTTAATTTTAAAATATATTAAAAAAATTGACAAAAAATAAAGATTTGTATATAATTATTCCATTCACTCATAATACTTGAGTATAATCTAATATATCTATACTAATATAATAAAGGGAGAACATTGGTTAACACATAGCTAAAACAACATAGCTTAAAACATAGCTATGTTGTTTCCAAAAAATTCCGTTCTAAATCATCGTAAAATTTTATCGAAATTCACCAAAAGTATAAAAGTTATTAAAATTGCACCCTGTAGACATATATAATGATTTGTTTACACAAAAAATTCCTAATGTTTTTTTTCATATTTGTGTGACCAATACATACACATTTTTTCTTCTCTCAATCGAATCAACAGTGTAATTTGGAAAATTTTTCATAGTTAGACAGCTAAACTATTCTAGACTAATACAGACTATGTTATATAAAATTATGAGGTCCTACGAGGTTCTGGAGATCCAAAAAGCATCCAAAATAAATTAGCTATCAAACCGATTTTGAAAATTTTTTTACTGTTGAAAAGCTAAACAATACCGACCTGATTAGAGTATTATATTATAATTATATAGTTGCTCAGGATACTGGAGAAATTTTTTTTCAAAATGCGTGAGTTCAACGTGATTTCAAAATTGTCTGTCAGGATTATAGAGACCCAAAACGAGCTTAAGATAAACGGCTAAAATCGATAAATCAACTTTGATTTTTTCTAACGTTTAAGGGGAATTTTTTTTTACGTTCTTTTTTGGCTATTATCCTACTATGGTTAATATATTTAATTTTGTACATTGGCTATTATAACCATGAAAACAGTTTGGTTGTCGTAAACTATCATAAGAAAAACAGAACACTGACGTGTACCTGGCTTTTCCTTAGCAAATAAAGGGATATTAATATATCTTGGCTAAGAACATATTTTAGGATCATAAAAACAAAGAAGTTAACCACAAAAACAATTAATAATACAATTTTAAAAACTTTTTATTTCAGTTGTTGCGACAAATGGCTTAATTTTAGAATAATATGACAGATTTCGGGCTATGGTTTTATCATTTTTCGTACGTATATTAGTTCCATATTGCTAGGGTGATATACTTTAGTGTCTTTAGCCAATATCGAGATGTAGATATAAAATAAATTATATTGTGTTTTTCATTCTCGAGAAAAAAATATGGTTTATATAAATAGCCGATAATTTTTTTCTTTTTCAAATAGAAGCGACGATGATAGTTATGCAAATAAAACAATCCAGACATATACCTCAAACAGAAAACATCTAACAGAACGTAAATAGTTTTATTTCATCAAACAAAGTGCTCTTTCTATTTTTTTCTTTTAATATTATTTTAAAATTAGCTTCAAAGTTTTTTAAGGGGTTATTTAGAGTTAAAAGGTAAAAGCACATTTTCAATAACTTTTTCCAAATAAACCTTATATTCAATCGATTTGATAACTTTGCATACCCAGGCATTCCTTTAAATACTAAGAGAAATTTCATTTTTCTTTTGGTCGATAAGGATACATTTTTACGTGGTGTTAAAGTAAACGTTTTACATATCGATCGAAAACCATCTGTTGTGGCACATAGCGGTTGGTCAGAAATTAGAAAATTATAAGTGGTTTTGAGAATATAAATTTTCTGGATCACTAATCTAAAATTACCTATATCGGTTAAGAGAAACAATTTCTGAATGAGTGGTGTATAATACTTTTTCTGTAGAAACAGCTTAAAATTTTGTAGTAACTGCTCTAGCGAAAAGTCAAAACTGATATTCTACTCTAAATTCATTTTGTACGTTTAACGTAAATGTTACAAAATTATCTTTGGACTACATTGAAAATATTATTATTTTATACTGACACCCAGTGCGCCCCTAAAACTTAACAGTGCGTTCCATAGTTAAAAACATTTTTTTCTAAGTATTATAATAGATCTTCAATCTACAAAAAATTTAATCTGACACTTTCAAAACAACTCTTTTGTTCAAAAATTAAATAATTCTTTTAATTTTTTCCTTTGAATCAAAAAAAATAAAAAAAATCTTGTTTCAAAAAAATATTTCTTTGACTACTGAAAAAAATTCAGGGAAATATTTCTTTAAATTAAAAAATATTTTCTTTGAAACAAAGAAAAAATTCAACGAAATTTTTAACCTTTGAACAAAGAAATCGTTTTGAGAGTGTAAAATTTAAATGCCAATTTCTTACATGTTAAACGAGTTACTGGTAAAAAATTCAACATTCAACACTATAACTTTCACGTTTTCGTATTGTAACAAGCCAATTTACTCTAGGTATTGTAAAATAAATATTCAATATGCAATAAGTAGAGTAAAACAATTTATTACCTACTAGGACTTTTCGGTTCAGTGTTCACAGTCCGAAAAGAGGAAACCTGTTCATTTATACTCACACCCATACTGGCCAATTGTATTTTCTTAGAATAAGTTTGCATAACTTATAATAATATATAGAAATATGTTTTCCCTAACATAATTTTTTTTTATTGTCTCGGCTCTCAATTCGTTCCTGTATCATAACGTATTATAATATAAAATCCATGTAAAGTAGGTTTAGGTTATCTAAATATTTTCACGACGCATGATATATGTATGTACGAGTGTACCCATATAGATTATTTATACAGAATCCATGATATTTTTCTTAAAGTAAATGCTGGAAAAGTGATATTATTAGACAAGCAACCGTAGTGAAAGTAGAAGAAAATTCTCAAAAGAAGGGGAAAAGATTAAATGCGTAAGTTTACAAAGTACATCACAAAACAGCAGATGTATAACAACTTAAATATCTAGTTATAGTACTTAAATAGACTGATCTACGAACTCAAGAAAACAATACCTAGGGGGAATACACAACACGAAATTTTTACGCTTCCAAAACTCTAGTGCTTCAACTATCCCAAATTTGCTAAAAATCTACCCTCATAGGTCCCGCTATGGATCGTATGGATAGATAATATATCTTGGTTGAAAACCTTAAGTTTTTAAGTATATCTAGCAAAATTGTAGTTTAAATAATAACGAAGTGAAATCGAAATTTTAACAAAATCTTTTTCGACTGCTGTCAAGGCCTTTAGTCAAGTAAATCAATGACACATCGTAATCGTTTTTCCTCTCTGGGATGTTAATTTGTCAACTACCTCTAACTATTCTAGCATTTCAGTTAACTTATCTCCTTTCTTTAATGTGTTCAAGTACATGGTAGCAAACTTTTGCTATTATTCAAAGAACAAAAACAGAGAGAAATACTTTAACGAACCTATTAACTTGAAATAAACCTGCTCATTTCCCGGTATTAGTTTTTGTAATTTTTCTGGATAATGTCTAGACCATGAATCGACGTTTTATAAAATATCGTTTCGTTAACTTGCACGATTTTTAAGGAGATATATGTGGTGATAATAATGAGCGTATCGAATTAGCATTCGTTTTACCTACGGTTTAAGATAGCCCGTATCTACAGTACAGTTGAAGTAGTGCATTCTTTCTTACTAATTTGTAAAAATAAAAAGTACATGTTTAATATTTTTAAAAATCTATTTAATGGCATCAAATACGAACCCTTACCTCCACGCCTTAAGGTTGAGGTGCTCGGTAACTTTCAAATCGTAAATGAGATTCCCTATTTTTATCCCGATTACTCATTTGTTGATTGTGTGCAACAAATCTTAAGTAATTTTCAACATAGAGTTCAAATCTGTAATAAAAAAAAAAAATAGCGATTTCCATTTAAGATTATAAAGTTACCACCCAGTTCACCCGTAGAGAACGAGGGTGAGTGGTCGTGTTTGGTCTCACTGAATGACTTTAAACACGTAATTTGTTTATTTATTAAATAACTTGCTTTAACAGTTAAAACACATGTAATTCCGGCATAATACACAGTTGACTGAAAAATAGTATGCGACAAATATCCTTACTCTCGCTTACATAGGTACATTTTAACAGGGCTGGGAACTATTTAAAATGATTTCATTTTAAATATGTTTTTAAAATACAAAATGGCATTTTGCATTTTCTATTTTAAATAAGTTCGATCAAACCATTTTCCATTTTGTATTTAAAATGGAAATTTGAATCCATTTTACATTGAAAATGTACTCAGTTTATGTGTATATAATATTAATTATAGAACTTGAATTGAACGACTTGAAGTCTAACAAATTTTAAGTTAAATGTAAGTTGATTTTTAATCACATTTTTTATAACTAGAGTTGCAATGACACTTGAGTTAAATTTGTTAATAGAATTGCAGTTCTCTTAAGTCAAACTTTTCTGACTCAAGTTATGTACTACTGTCTTTAAGACACGTCGATAAGAAATGTTTCTGTATTTCGAGTAGATGATTTTCATAATTTTATCTAGAAGTGTCAGTTGTAGCGTAGTTAAGGTTTGAATGCCAAGGCCGAATTAAATTTTACAATATTTTTAAGTAATAATATTTGAAGAGTTAAATTTCGTTTTCATATCATGCAAATTTTACAAATTCTTCTCAAAAGACTGCCTTAATTTAATTTCAGTACGTTTGATATTTTCTTAACATTTTCTTAACTTTTTTTTTTAATTAATATAAATAATGATAAAAAATTGTAGAATAAATTTAATGTAAGAAAAGCATTTTGCATTTTATAATCCATTTTAAATAACTATTTTTCATTTTTAATTTTAAATATGTTCAGCAAAATCATTTTTCATTTTGTATTTTAAATGCATTTTTGGAAACCATTTTCCATTTTCTATTTTAAATGGTTTCTATGAACCATTTTCCCCAGCCCTGCATTTAAAATCGCTAGTCAAATGACAGAGCGGATTGAGGGCATTACCTAAGGTTATCTCTTTATAACTATAGAGAAAATAATATAGACATAATATTTTTAATAAAAAAGTTGTAGAGATACTTTTAAAATACTGATCTTCCTATCACTTCTCTTTCACTCACTTCATAAATACAACAGCGATGTTGGTGATATCGGTTATAGGAGAAATGTCTTAAAAGAGGATGTGAAAGTTCATTATTTATTAATAAGGAACTGCAAGTGTATAATTATGCGTCCAATATTTTGATCGACCGGTTTTTTTCTCTAATTCTTCCTCTCAACACAATACACGTAACAATTTATTTGTTTGGTAATGTACATTTACCATATGCAAATTATAAAATGTTTAACGTTGTGTGGGTTGAAGTGTTTACGTATTTTCCATCCTCTTAAGTGTCCACAGTACAGTAGAGTGAACATTTTCTGCCCCTTTATAATCTCCCCCACGTTGCGCAACCATCTATCCAAATATATGGTTTACATACAACTCTATCACGTGTAATCTTATAGATACACTTAGAAACTTTTATCACTCTAACAACAGCAATGTGTTTACGAAATTTGTGCTTCAGTTGTTTCATATGGCATAGCTGTAGGAAGCGATGTTATAGGTAAATTTGAGGTAACATTTAATTTGAAAAATTTGACCATTTACATACAATGCGTCGTGTGTGTACGTGGATGCCGGTTTTGACTCTCAACATAAAACTCCGACTTATTAAAACTTATCTTATGGAAATGTAAAAGAAATGAAATGGAATTAGTTAATGTAATTTAAATACAAATAAGGTGATAATAATTTTGGATTTTCGAATCCAAATTTAAGTGCGGTGTTACTAACTATAATTACTTATAAGAAAGCATATATAATATCAAGACGCTACATCACTAAAATAGCAGGAAGGATGGTTTCATTGAAAAATTTCTTTTTCTGTAACGAACGTAACGAATAATACAATTATGGGGTTATTTGGGGTCGCAGAAAATAAAATTCTAATTTTTTCTCCGATATTTTATTCCTTTATATTCTTATTCCGTTTAATCTTCAGTTAAAATTTGGAAATGGAAACGGTCTTCATCGAGTTATATATATATATATATATATATATATATATATATATATATATATATATATATATATATATATATATATATATATATATATATATATATATATATATATATATATATATATATATGTACACTAGCGGAAACATATAAGGATCAAAAAATTAGCCATTTTCGAATGGCTGTATCTTGGCGAAAATTGGTCGTATCAAAGTCGTAAGCAAAGCACTTTAAAGTTTTGAGATCTTGCGATAAAAAAATTTCAAAGCAACGTGTATCGCTCAATCCTAATAAATACACTGAAAAAAAATTTTCGAAATTTTTTCGGTTCCTTTTTTTGGTCCACGGAGTTGGAAAAAAATTTTCCGACTTAATCACCATATGTATCGGATAACTTGTTCATTCAGCTTTAATTTGCTTTTTTTTAGACCTTTATACGACCACTTCTTGCTTAGATATCGGACTTTGAATGGAAAAGGATCATTTCATCATTGACCATCAATATCTCAGCAACCAATGATCACACAGAAAATTAAAGGTGTGTTTTAAAAACTCGAATAAATTCTCTACAAGGATTAGCCATTGTTTTTTCAGAAAATTTTTTTTCGCATACTCTACATGAATTCGAAAAATCAAGAAAAGAAGAGCTTTTGGTGGCTTTTTGGAAAATCAAGGGCTGAATTAAAAATTTCGGGAAAACCATTAATGTTAAACTTTCATAACCTTAAACTAAATGAAAAAAAAAAATTCTGAGCTTTTTTCACATTTTTATTTATAAATAAGTATTATTTATAAATAATTTTAAAGAACAATGTTTACATTTAATATGTACCAAATTTCAAATCAATTGAATGCATACTTTAAGAATTATCAAGTGTTTTCAAAATGTGCGGCATCTCTCCCGCATTCACCCTAAATATAAAATTTTAAAAATACGTTTCTTTATATGTGTTTTATAATATCTCGGAACCACATTTTTGGAACTGGTCGACACGATAACTCAAAAATTATTCGACGGATTCTTTTTTTAAATTTTTATTTTAAAAATAATTCAATTCTCCGACACTTATACCTAAGTCCGATACACTTTCAATATTTTTTATTTTTTTTTATTTTACTTTAAAGAGCGAAAAATAAGACAAAAATCGTAATCAAAAGTTCACACGTCCGCCATTTTTTTCCCTTTCAGCAATTTATTGGTGTTATAGTTATAGATGCCGGTACTCTTCATATACGAGTATTTTATAAATCTTTCTTGTTTTTGAATTTCAGTGGTTTATTACCGGCACTATGATGTCAACCAACAAGGCATCGGATTTTCGGATCATCACACTGCACTATCTATAAAATGGACAATTTTTTATATTTTTCTTTGAACAATTTTTTTTATGTAGTTTAATACTTAATGTGTACAAAATTTGAAATAGATATTTACTTCCGTTCTTGAGAAAAAAATTCCAGGAAAGTACATAATTCTTAAGGAATCTCAAGTAAACGTCCCTTTAATGTACAAAATAAATTAGATTGAGTGAAAAGTTAAGAAAAGAACTTTAGTGAAAAGCATAAAAGAACTTTCATCCCAAAAGCTCTTTCTTAGTTTTTCGAAAAAATCTAAGTGGCGATCCAACCATTTCCGGAGGATCCAGTGTCGCATTCAATTAAGGATTCACTCAACGTCGAGAACCGGGCGCGTGTTTCCATTACATTAATTGAAGGTCGCACACACACATATATATATATATATATATATATATATATATATATATATATATATATATATATATATATATATATATATATATATATATATACTCTGTTAAGTAAGATCGTGGTCAACCATACTCACAAATGGTAATAGTTTTTCTCTAAATATTTTGTGAGCAGATAGAGTGAACCTTTGTCTACTACGCACTTTAAAGAAAGATTCAGTTGTTTGTCTTCTGTTAGAATAACAAGTGAAGAACCATGGGTGCCAAATACGCGACACGAATGCCAAATCTGGCATCGTTACATTTGACTGGCCGCCAGAGTCGCCCGATACCAATCCGATTAGGTCACATATCAAGTACAAACTTCGAGGAAAACGCATATATACATTTAAAGCAGTTAACTCGCGACATTCGTCTTAATCTAAAAAATTGAAATCTAAGAAATTCGTCAAATAACTAAAAGTATGCCTCGAAAATAGCGTCACCACCGGCGATTATCGAAACCGGTGGTGACTTAAAAAAATTTTGTATTTAAAAAAATTTTGAAATACATATATACGTTCCGCTTAATGAGGACTACGACGCAATTAGCGTAATAAGGTGTCCAGTCACCACCGGTGTCGATAATCGCCGGTGATGACTGGACACCTTATTAAGCTAATTGCGTCGTAGTCCTCATTAAGTGGAACGTATATATGTATTTCAAAATTTTTTTAAATAAATTTTTATCTAAATTAAATTGATCACGATCTTACTTAACAGACTGTATATATTAGGGTGGTCCTATCTAACACTGAGAATTTTTTTTACTTCATTTCGTATGGTCTGACCACCAAAAATTGTTCTACGACTCGAAAGTGTAGTGTGTGTAAAATTTCAGCAGTTTTAATCAACATTTAGTGGTAGCTCAGTGGAGTCGAAGTTTTACATAAAATGTCATTTTTGCAATAAAACATCAATGAACATGTATGAGAGCTCAGAATACTTTTATTAGTTATTTAGAAAAAATCAGACGCAAATTTTTATACATAATAATAAAGTATTTCCCCTTAACTCCTTAAGGATCCACAAAAGAAAGAAAATTATTATTGTTTAATATTATGTATAATCCAGCCCACAGTACACATCAATATAGTGATTTAACAAATTCCTTATAACTAATTGCCAAAATTAGAGATCAGTTTAACTTTTGTAATGTAAGGAAGGTTTAGGTGATTTTTAGATAATAATTATAAGGAATATTTTGGAATAAATGATCACCAAGTTACATCAAAAAGTTTTCTTTGTTTTTTTATTGGCTACGTACGTTTCGAGAATATAAATCTCTTCTTCAGGCCATAATCTTAAAATATTAGAAACAAACATAATATTAAAATAATAAATGGTAATACAATAAATCAAATACTTACAACTTCTTTTAAAAAAACAAATCAAAATGAAAAAATTATTATAGTTATTAAGATAAAAATACACAATTTTTACAGTCAAAAAATAAAAATTTTTAAATTAAGACAAACAAAATTTTTTAAAAATTTTTAAAAAAATAAAAAAATTATATTGTTGAAAAACTAATAAAATACTTTTTTTAAATAGTATTACGTCAAACATTGAAATGAATTAAAAATCAAAAATCAAAAAATCAAAAAACAAAAATTGCAAAAAATCAAACAACAAATTGAAATAGACAAAATAGGTCCACAGATGTACTTTATATCTATTATGTTTTATAGAGAATAATAATAATGTGTTTATGTTAGTGGATATTATTTATAGCATATTTAGATTTATTTTTGTTTATGTTTTTGAATATTTTGACATAAGGGTTTATAAAGTGTCAGATTGTCATTTTCAACTTGGTTATTTACATTTTCCGTTGAGAAAATCCATAGGGTTTCCAGGTTCAATCTTTTTCTATAGTTTTTTTCGTATTGTAGCACCTTTGTATTATGGAAGTCGAAGACATGGTCCAAATTATACGCGTGTTGTGCTAAGCCTGTGCGTAATTCACCCCTACCCAAATCCCATCTGTGTTGTTTTAGGCGATACTCGAGAGCCTTAGATGTCTGACCAATGTACGAAGAGCCACAACTCGAACAAGGAACTGAATAAACTAGATGGCTTCTTTCTTCAATTGGAGTCACTTCTTTTAGGTTTGAGTAAAGGGAATTTTTTATGGAAAAGGGGTACTTAAACACTGGAGAAAACCCTTGAGATTTAAGGAAAGAAGAGACTGGAATGATTGATTTCCCCATATAAGGCAGTGATATATTTTTCTTGGGCGGTCTATTGTCTGTGTTGTTCGTAATACAGTTGTTATTATATGTACGGTGAACGAGCTTTTTTGTCATATTCTCAATAACAGACTGAGGAAAATTGTTTTTAACTAAAATGTTTTTAGCTACTCGTATGGCTGTAGGTCGATATTCTGGATGTGAATAGTTTATGGCCCTATTAAGAATACTATATGCAGTATTCCGTTTTACATGTACCGGATGATTAGAGTGCCAGTTGATTAATCTGGACGAACAATAAGGTTTCCGATGCCAAGTAGTTTTAAGTTTATTTTCATTATCTCTTAAAATTTGCACGTCCAAAAATGAAAGTTATTTTATTTTCTTCTATTTCTATGGTGAACTTTAAACTATCAGAAAATGAGTTAAATATGTCAAGAATATGCTGCATACCATCATAAGGCACTGCTAAAAGCATATCATCAACATACTTAAAGAAAAACGGTACAGTAAAATCCAATCTGTCCAGGCATTCATCAACCAGCAAATCCATCACCACATTACATGCGACCACTGATAGCGACCCCCCCATAGGAAAACCATCCAGCTGTTTAAAAACACCATCAGTAAACCTAGTTGTGAAAAAAGAGTTGTTAATTATCAAGCGTAAGCCTTCCAAAAATGTATCATAGTCCATGTTAGTGAAAGACTGTATATGTGTCCAATTTTTCTCCACCCAGTTTAGAAAAATACTGGTGGGACAATTCGTAAATAACGATTGTACGTCCAGACTTATCAGTTTATAACCATATGGGATTTTTTTATTCTGAATTTTGTTAACCAATTCAAAGGAATTTTTTATGTCATATTTACTTGAGTAAGCCTTTTGTACAATGTTTGAAAAAAATTTGGTTAAATTATATAACATTGTGTTAGTTGTCGAACAAATTGGACGGAATGTCAGTTCATCTAAGTTATTAAAAGGTTTATGAGTTTTAGGAAGAAAATACATTTTAGGAAGGCATGAGTTGCTTGGTTTCAAATATCTGTAATCTATGTTAGAAATAAAACCTAAAGATTTTAATTTCGATAGATACATATTGATGTTCTTCAGTAATTTACTAGATGGGTTATTATTTAATTTCATATAAACTGTATTGTCAAAAATTAAATTATTTGTATTTTTAATGTAATTTGCCGTATCCAACAACACTGTCTTATTTCCTTTATCGCTTTTGAGGACGAGAATAGAATTGTTCTGTTTTAAAAAATCTTTTGTTCTTTTTATTAAATCCTTAAGAAAACTATCCAAGACAGAATTATTATATTTTGTATTATTGACTAATATTCTATTTAGGTGTTGAGACAGTTTATAACGAATATGGTTTTTATTTTCAATATCTGCATTGTATTGAAAATATGTCTCTATGGTGGAAACAATGTCGTACACCGAAGCTTCGGTGTTAGGTATAGCACCGTCCATACGAGTAGCTAAAAACATTTTAGTTAAAAACAATTTTCCTCAGTCTGTTATTGAGAATATGACAAAAAAGCTCGTTCACCGTACATATAATAACAACTGTATTACGAACAACACAGACAATAGACCGCCCAAGAAAAATATATCACTGCCTTATATGGGGAAATCAATCATTCCAGTCTCTTCTTTCCTTAAATCTCAAGGGTTTTCTCCAGTGTTTAAGTACCCCTTTTCCATAAAAAATTCCCTTTACTCAAACCTAAAAGGAGTGACTCCAATTGAAGAAAGAAGCCATCTAGTTTATTCAGTTCCTTGTTCGAGTTGTGGCTCTTCGTACATTGGTCAGACATCTAAGGCTCTCGAGTATCGCCTAAAACAACACAGATGGGATTTGGGTAGGGGTGAATTACGCACAGGCTTAGCACAACACGCGTATAATTTGGACCATGTCTTCGACTTCCATAATACAAAGGTGCTACAATACGAAAAAAACTATAGAAAAAGATTGAACCTGGAAACCCTATGGATTTTCTCAACGGAAAATGTAAATAACCAAGTTGAAAATGACAATCTGACACTTTATAAACCCTTATGTCAAAATATTCAAAAACATAAACAAAAATAAATCTAAATATGCTATAAATAATATCCACTAACATAAACACATTATTATTATTCTCTATAAAACATAATAGATATAAAGTACATCTGTGGACCTATTTTGTCTATTTCAATTTGTTGTTTGATTTTTTGCAATTTTTGTTTTTTGATTTTTTGATTTTTGATTTTTAATTCATTTCAATGTTTGACGTAATACTATTTAAAAAAAGTATTTTATTAGTTTTTCAACAATATAATTTTTTTATTTTTTTAAAAATTTTTAAAAAATTTTGTTTGTCTTAATTTAAAAATTTTTATTTTTTGACTGTAAAAATTGTGTATTTTTATCTTAATAACTATAATAATTTTTTCATTTTGATTTGTTTTTTTAAAAGAAGTTGTAAGTATTTGATTTATTGTATTACCATTTATTATTTTAATATTATGTTTGTTTCTAATATTTTAAGATTATGGCCTGAAGAAGAGATTTATATTCTCGAAACGTACGTAGCCAATAAAAAAACAAAGAAAACTTTTTGATGTAACTTGGTGATCATTTATTCCAAAATATTCCTTATAACTTTTGTAATGTCTATTTAAAAAAAAATTATTTTAAAGTTGTTTTTGACCTATGTTTTTCCACCACTTCTAATAAATATTGTCTTTCAGTGTTGTCATTAACAACCCTCAAATGTTAAGTATCGCCACTGCTTGTTTGTAGTCACTTCTATGATGCCATTCTTCTCAGTCAAATTCTAAATACCCTCTTGGAATAATGGAATATTAAGACCATGAAAGAAATTGACCGTATTTTTTGTCACAAAATCTTCTATCTGCATCTCACTTGAACTCTTGCTACTTAACGCTTAAGAGGTTCGTCAACCCCGTCCTTTTCATTAATGAATTGAATCCTAGCTTTTTTGAAGTAATGGACACATATTCGTCGAAAAAAGCCAGACTCGCAAGATCTCAGTTAAATACCATAGGTGACCTTCGAATTTCTTGTTGGCAATTTTAGAAAGTCCAGAATTTATCTTCCCATAAGTACTAAGCTGTTGAAGTAGCCTGAGATCATGAAAGGAGCTGAAATAGTAAGAGGGGTTGTAAACTAAACTCTCAGATACATATGAACAAGAAAATGCAAACGTCACTCAATCCGTTTTCTTCTTTCTTACAATTAGTGAGTTTCAATTGGCTACATTCACATTTTTAAAGGATACAATGTCTTGGCCATACATCTAGCTTGATGATTAGCTCCAAGAGACATAAAGTGTACTCCGCGCGATGGAAGTCCTCCCAAATATATAATCGCAAACTCTAAGAATTCTCTGTAGTCATCTCTCACTTGAATTTTCGTCAGTCTGCTAACTGTAAATTGAGTCACAATTTCCTTCTCATCTCTTAAAGCTGCCATAACAGCTGCATCATTCCTTGCACACTCGTACGCCAACTGGTCGATATTACTCCAGCACTGCTTAAAACGTTTAAAAATAGCAATACCAAGCTTAGATAATTGATATCACATAGCCTTTTTAAAGACACTTGCTAGAATGATTTTTAATATGCAATCTCGACATGCTAAGTACAGGAAGTCTTTTTGCAACTTCTGTTCCAAAAGTATGCAATCTCCATTTCTGTGAGCTGTGTTACCAGCAGTAGTACTGAAATACATTACATTTACCTGTTATGTAATCCCCTCACTCCAATATGTACCAACCCGGACGGTCTATTTCACTGTTAGATAAAATTCAAATATTACCGTTTCTTTAGTTGTTGTCAGTATTATATTACCTATATTATTTTTGGAATATTATTTTGTGTTTAATTATATATACGATTTCTTGTTTATTTTTCTAAATTTTTGATTTACATTTATTTTAATTCAACTTTTTTTACTAATTGTAATTTTGATGTCTAAAATTTAGATACTGGATCATTTTTCATCGCTTAAGTTTAGAACCGAGAACCTTGCTTTAAAATCTTAAGTAGCATAAGAATAAAGAATTGAGTTTAACTAATTGACATTATAACAAAAAGAATTGAATTTTCTGGTATCTTGGAGTCAACAAAATTACAAACAGTTAGCTAAAAAGTTTAGTTTTGAGTTCTAAATCTGAGTGTTTTATCAAGTGATGTGGTTTCGGTAAAAAACGTTAATAGAAAGGCTAAAAAACCACTAAATAAATATCACGAAATAAAAACAGATAACTATGGCACACTATCTCCCCAGACAATATTTTCACGCGTCAGCACTGTAAAATAGAAGTAAGTTTAGGTTGAAATTTCATTTTACTTGAGCGACCTCTAAATATCATCTGATTTGCCTGAAATTTTACACCATTTTTATACATCTTAGAACAACATAAAAGGGTTACATAGCAACATTTCGAAACTTCAAAAACAAGGACCACTCTAATATATACATATATATATATATATATATATATATATATATATATATATATATATATATATATATATATATATATATATATATATATATATATATATATATATACATATATAGGCTGTATAAGTGTAATTTTTCGGAGAAAATTCGACTAAAAAGTTATTTAACAAGTTCAGAGACTCCAAAATTCTATATGCAACAGAACGGCGTCTTTGAACGTTCTCAAACACTTTAAAAGACTTCAGACAGTCGTTACAATAATCTTACTACAGTCTTAATAAAATTTTAATAACTAGGTACGAAGATATTTGAATTTGTAATGTAATTTCAACCTGAATAATTTGTTAAAATACAGGGTAAAAGCCCCTATACCCGAACGCGTTCAATACTCGAACAGTTTTGATATTTTACACTGGGTGTCTCAAAAGTCAACGATATCCCTTGGAGGGATGATAGACCAGCTCATGCCTGACCAGAATATCAAAATATGGTCAGGTAAAATATCGCTGGTTTTCAAGATATTGACACTAATATGAATTTCCGGATAATCGACAATTTTGATCAGATTTTCGAGTACGATAGCTGTAAGATTAGATTTTCTGAATTCTAATTTTTATTACGCAACCCTGAAGAGTCCTTTTGTAGATCACAATCCAAAGTAAGGGTAATATACCTATAATCTTGGAAAAAATAAATCCTTTTGCCGATTCATAAGTAATTTTTTTATGAGCTAAGTTTGACTCTTCATGCTGTAAAAGAAATGAACCACCTTACTCGGGCAAGTTATGTTAAAAGATTGCTCATTTAGTGTAGTTTTTAAAATGGTGTAAAATTTGCTTTGCTTTACTTTAGAAAAAAGATATTGCTATTTTACTGCAAGAAAATGACATTTTGAAATTATTTTAATAATTACTTTCAAATTATTTGTTACTTGCAGACACTTTTATGCCTGCGTAAACCGAAGATACCTAGATGATGATCGAAGACAGAAAGTGGACAGTTAGTAGATTTATATTGGTGTGCAAATGTTGCTTCTAATCGTGTTAAATTTTGCCGAAGTATGTTACAAAAACTCAGAGAAAACCTAAAATTCTTGAATAAAATTTTATGGACGAATGAAGGCACATTCAACAGGGATGGATTCAAAATCTTCATAGTTATGCGATCGAAAACCCCCATTCAATTTCGAGAAGACAGATCACAATATCATTTTAAGGTAAATTTGTGAATCGGAACATTGAATGGCGAAATAATAGGTCCTTTTAAATTAGCTGGAAATCTGAAGAAATCAGAATTTTTTAGAAAATTAACTCCCTAATCTTTTAGAAAATGTTTCTTTGACCACACGCGGAGTGTAAGGTGGTTTCAAAATGATGGCTGTCCAGCTCGTTATGTACGTGAATTAAAAATTTTTTTTATCCAAGCTTATCCTCAGAAATCGGTCGTCTTGGTCCCGTATTGTGACCGTTTCGGTCTCCGGATTTAAATCCACTGGACTTTTTTTTACTGCGATTGCTTAAAGAAGAAAGTCTATACAAAACCAAGAAATAATTTAAATGAGCTAAGACATCGCATGTGCAAGACGAATAAAAAGATCTTTTTCAAAAAGATACCGCGCCCACATTTGACTTGGCGGTAGACAAGTTGAACACATTCGCTGATTTCCAATGTCATGTTTAATTTCAAATAAAAATCCATACCTATTATTTGTTTATTTTGTTTGGAATATGAACACCATATCTCTTTTTCTGTTTTGTACATTTTTTCTATTGTACAAAACAGAGAAGGAAATATGATGTTCATATTTCAAACAAAATAAACAAACTATACTTTAACTTAAAAATATTTTCATTCGAATTCCTATTTTTTTCTGAATTGGCACTACCTATCTCACTCTAACCAATGTAAATCTATTACCTGTCCACTTTCTGTCTTCGGTCATCATATATCTTCGGTTTACGCAGGCATAAAAGTGTCCGCAAGTAACTGAAATAATTTGAAAGTAATTATTGAAATAATTTCAAAATGACATTTTTTTGCAGTAAAATAGCAATATCATTCTTTCTAAAGTAAAGCGAAGCAAATTTTTGACCATTTTAAAAACTACAATAAGTGAGCAATCTTTGAACATAACTTGCCCGGGAAAGGTGGTTCATTTCTTTTACAGCATGAAGAGTGAAACTTAGCTCATAAAAAAAAAAATATTTATGAATCGGCAAAAAAGATTTTTTTTCAAGATTATGGGTATATTACCCTTACTTTGAATTGTGATCTACAAAAGGACTCTTCAGGGTTGCGTAATAAAAATTAGAATTCAGAAAATCTAGTCTTGCAGCTATGGTACTCGACAATCTGATCAAAATTGTCGATCTTCCCGAAATTCATAAAAGTGTCAATATCTTGAAAACCAGCGATATTTTACCTGACAATGTTTTGATATTCTGGTCAGGCATGAGCTGATCTATCATCCCTCCAAGAGATATCGTTGACTTTTAGGACATGCTGTATATTAATGAAGTTATTTCTAAAAAAAAAACTGGTAAATATAAAAACTGTTCGAGCATTGAACGCGTTCAGGTATAGGTGCTTTTACGTTAATCTTAGAGTAAAATTGTCATTATTTTTAAACTATCCGCTTCATGTTAGGATAATTCATTTATCATTTCATAATCATGCAGTGCATGCAATAGTCTCAGACGCACAGGACTATTTACAAAGCAGGTCTACAAACACAACATTTCGGAAAACTGAAAAACTTAAAATTGGGTCAGTATGTAAAGCGTCATTGCTTAATAACAAAAAAAAAAAAAAAATAGCGGATGAAACTAGAAAACAATCTCAAGGTATGAAACAATGTCTTCGATTTTGATATTTTCAATTTTATTAGGTATATACTACTCAAAACAAAATAAGGGACGCATGTTTTAAAATAAGGGACACTCATATTTTGCTGCATAAGTTTATTTTTATATAAGTTACAGTAGAAGGTCTGCTTACATTTAATTAAGGAATTTATTTTTTACTAAATAAAATTAATTTTAATAAGAATAAATAAAAAATTAATCCATAATTATGTTTTTTAGGATTTTATAATTTTTGTAGTTATTTTTACACTCATCAACAAACGTTCACGCTTTAAATAAAAGCACACATTATGCAATTTTTTTGCTGCTTTAATATCGAGTATGCCCGCCCCTTTTAAAACATATTTTGAAGCCTCCTCGGCATGCTTTCAATGAAATCCCTAACGGTTTCATCAGGAATTGCCTCCTAACATCTTCTCAAGAGATCAGTCAGTTGTTGTTGGGTGTGCACATCCTCTCCGGCTACTCTGACTCGCCGTTTTTAGTTTCGGGCTATCCGCAGGCCACGGTAAGACCTGTATATTAATTAGCCTCCTCAAGGACAGTTGTTGTGGCTCGGGCCTTATCCTGCATCAGGATAAATCCGTGGGCCGCTAGTTGTGCAAAGGAGATCAGATGGGGTCTGACAACCTGTTCGATGTAACTTTGAGCCGTTACAGTATCTTCGTTCAGGAAAACAATTTCGATTTTGTCTTGCAAACTAATTCCACCTCAGACCATAACATTAGGACCGCCAAATCTGTCGCGTTCATGAATATGACAATCAGAAAACCGTTCCGCACTTCTTCTCCACACTATTACACGTCGATCATCACTAAAAAACTTTACTCATCCGTGAAGAGTATGTTACGCCATTCCTCCGTGCCCCAATCAAGATGTTCACGTGCAAATCTTAAACGGTTTGCACGATAAGCTCCGGTTAGTTGGGTACGGATTACTGGTCTTTTTGAACGTTGCTGGTCTTCATGCAAACGATTTCGTATGGTCTGATCACTGACAACAGTACCAGTAGATCGACGTAAGCGATTTTGCAGAGTACGTGCACATAGTCGAATATAATGGTCTTCACGGGCAGCACGAACTCTTCCTGAGCCATGGCGCCAGGCTTCACTACCGGTCTACTGATACCGGTTCCAAACATTCTGAAGAGCTCTTCGTGAACAGCCCCAACTGCAGAGCCACGGAACGTTGAGATTGACCACCCTCAATCATCGTTACGGCTTTGGTAGCCCTAGCTTCGTCCATATGGTGTCGAATTCACAGCGCTGTAAAGTTGAATAACCGAATAACACGCCAAACTTCAAAAAACAACCTCAGAAATCTATAATCTAGCGTCAAACTGATTTAAAATCAAATTCAATAAATAAGCAAAACTAACCACTTGACGCTGTGCAAGACAAAAAAAACGTTTAAATATTACCCTCAACAATAATATCACCTAAATCTAACAGTAATTATTTACTCAACCACTTAATATCATAACAACAGTCATTTAGAAAAGTTATTTTGACGTGGATCGACATAAATCAGTTCTAAAATACAAACTTACAAGTGGCCCTTATTTTGTTTTGAAGAGTATATATAGCTACCGATGATATTATAGTTCTTTTCTTCTAAATTTTTAGAGGTGGTAACAGTTTCCTTAGTTGCAATTTGAAAAAGTTAAATTTAAAAATTAATGCGATTTTCTTTGCATGTTCTATGTAGAGATTTAGTCACAAATATAATATTATTAGTTGTTGCTTTCTCACATTTTTATCGACTGAAATAGATTTGTCCATCGAGTTTTCTGATACCTAGTTCAAACCGAAGCTTTGAGTATCAAGTAGAAAACATTAGCAGAACAGACAAATACAATAGGGTGCTATAGATACATAATTGTGTAAACGATTCAGCGTATTTTGAAAATATACCCGAAGTCAGAGCTTGTGACGTCACTGACTAATCTAGGATCAGGTATAATTTACAAAACAGAAAATAACAAAACATACCTCATTTCAGAGCCAAAATCGGGTATATTTTCAAGTACAAGAATACTACTATGAGAATTTGAATATATACCGGACAATAAATAAGTGTAATCTTATCCAGTTACTAACAAGATATATTTTCAAACTTATTTCAACTGTAATTTATACTCGATCTTCATAAAAAAAATATGCACATGTGATTTAAAACAAGACTTACTTTGTTGCAAATAAAAAAAACCGTTACAATTTTTTGAAATAATTTTTAGCGTCTTCTTATCTTAATTCTTAATTGTTAGCGTGTGTGTTAAACGCGCAAAATTTGTTTAAAACTGAATAATGATTAATAAAACAGATTTAGAAGGGTTTTTTACAAGAGCGTATCAATATGGACAATATTATTTGAATTCGAATCCGCTGAGAAATATTTGGTGCAATTAAGGTAGTAGTCTGGTAACTTGGATTGACAAAATCGAAATTTTTTTTTGTTTAATTCGAAAGTACAATATATTGAGAATATACAGTGAAAATTTTAGAACGAAATTCAACGAAAACAAAACGGAACAAAACGAAAAATTTTTGAATTCCTTGCTATTTTATGAAAAAATGTAAAAAAAAACCTATGCATAACGATAGCTACATTTATATGTAATTTAATAATTTCTTATTACTCATGGGGGAGAAGTACTAACTTGGCGCACAAATAGCGCATACGTAAAATAGCTCTTTGCCCACTGTACTCTTCCCACATACTTTTTTGCGTGCGGAAAGTAACTTTCCACAGGGAAATTGACAATAAAATAGGCAAAATTTAATCAAAACACGCAAAGCCGTCTATTAATTTTTCATTTAATAAATATTTCATAATTATTTCTATAGAAACCACCAACAAAGTAATTTAAACAATAATTAATTCAGAAAAAAAAGACGAACATTTAAAAATATTATTTTTTAAAGTAATAAAAATAGTAATAAAAATAGTATGTGCATCTCGTACGGGATTGTCGATTGCCCACTCAAGCGAATGAGCGCACTCACTACGTTTCACACAATCGACAATTTCCCGCACTTATTGCACAATATATTATTTTTTCTTCTTTTAATTTGAAATTATTCATCATTGCAATATCGTTGGTATAATTTGCAATTTTTTTTAAGTGCATTTGCATTATTAAGTTTGCAAAAATATATCTATAAAATTTTATATGAATAAATAGATACTCATTAAAGTCTTTTTAATTCGACCCTCATAAAATTGTCAATTTTTTGCGGCGTCACAGTGCTGTTTTCCCTTAACTACTTGATTGAACCATTTGTTTACCAATAAATTGAAAGTGGCTATGTTTTTCATACTATTCTTATTAAATATTGAGTTTGAAAATATACCCGAGCTCAGCGCAATTAATGGGTATATTTTCAAGTATCGGACTATGCTTATTAAACATTAAATGTATACCCGAGTTCAGATACATTGAGCTCTGAATACGGGTTTATTTTCCAAATATGCAACGGTTCATTAGAATGTGAGTGACGGTTTCTTATAGTTCAAATGTATATAACCTTAATCTGGCTCGTGAATGTTTGAGTGCCGTGGACAATTAAGTCTCGACCCACACTACAGTGCTGACACCGATACGCTCCCACTCCAGTGTCGCTCAAAATCAATAAAATGCAACTTTAACTAGAATATTTCCCGAAGTTTCAGTTGAGCATGCTATTTACCGACAATGAAGAGTCTAAAAAAAACTGTGATTCGCAAACTTCAAAAGGATTCCTCGATTTTGTGATTCTCTAGCCTAGTAATATTATATCTACATACCCATTTTTTCAAATATGCAAAAATTGGAAAACATATTACTTAATTATTAGTTCATTCATACTTAATTAGTTTTGAGCTAACATGCAGGCTCAAATAAATAATCAGTACTTTATATGAAATATCTACTTGAAATAATCTTTTAAATGAAATTGTATGTTATACCTATAGATGTAACCACATACACAGAAAATGTATTGATTTTGTCGCTCTAGTAAAATTATTTATTTGTTGATCTGACAACAAAATTAACTAAATAATTAAATTGGTGTTGATAATCTAATAAATTATCAATGATGCACGAAAACGATCTCAAAATTCAATACATCCGAAGAATTTATATTAAACGGAACAAGAAAATAGGCGATGATAATTGTTTCCAATTGATAAAACTTTCTCCGTTCGTATACGTATATGTACACTAAAATTCCAGTATAATAAACTGTGACTTTATGAATCAAGTCACATAACATAATTTTAACTTATACGTACATTTTTTTTTATTTCTTAAATTAAATTTGATAACAGCACAGTTTAGTTAGCACGTTAGATTTCGGTGACACCGACTATAAGTAAAATTAGAGATTGCAGTTCTGAAAATTACCGTCACCCGATTTAGCTGAATACGTTTTTATATTTCTTTTCTGGCTTAACAGATTGAACTCCTACAGGAAATTTTCGTGTCAACTTGAAAGTGGTAGACTGGAAATTTTTAAGTACTATTCTTCCGTGTTATAGAAAAACAACGTATGTGCATTAATAATAAAACTGAGAAAATGGCGTTCAAAAAATTTAGCATTTTTAAACCTTCGTATTTTTTTTCTAAGCTCACTTTATACAAAGCATTTTTATTTAGTATTAAAATTGTATTAGTTTTTGCTAGAAAACTTATTTTTAGGCAAATACTTACTAATTCGCCAGAAAACGTGCATATACGTTGTTTTCAGTAACTGAAAACAAGATTTTACATACGAAAAACAAGGTATGCTAGTATTAACGATAATATACGATAATATACTAGTATTTATATAATATACTAGTATTTTAATATTCTAATTAATATTTAATTATTAAAAATGAATATTCTGTTACATTTTATGGGCTTAGAAACTAAAATATTAAAAAATAAAAAATTTGGACTTGGTCACGTTCTCTTGTATACCAACGATATTTAAAAATGAGCTGATGTGAGTATAAATGGCACCGAGGTCGACACTGATAGATTTTTCCATTTTGATGGTTTCGCGCGTTCTAAAATCCCCAGTGAACCAAAATCAAAAAATCAACAATTTTCTGAAAATATACATGTACCGTAAAACCGGCTAGACCCGGAGACGTTGCACCAGTCTACAAAATAAATAATTTCTATACCAACTTGCAACAATAAACATCTGTTCCATATTGTTTTAGTTTTGATATGTATATTGTTCAGAATTTTATCGCGCATCATTTAATGATGTTTGAAATTATATTCCATGTATATATCAAAAAATACATACTTTATATATATATATATATATATATATATATATATATATATATATATATATATATATATATATATATATATATATATATATATACAGGCTGGGCCATTTTAATCTGCATCTTTTAAGTTTGCATCTAAATATCTCGCCAGAGGCGCCACTTAGAAAAAAATGACCTTTACAAAAGTTGTTAGGTACGAAGGGGGACATTAAATGGTGACCTTCAGTTTGACCTTGAATTTCATTTTCAAGGTCATTTTGAGGTCAAGTCATATTTTTCAAATGGAAAGACCTACTTTTTATTTCGGATTCTGAAAGAGCGTGACATTTCACGTCGAAAGTGCTATAAACGAATTTTTTATAATTGACCTTTAGAGGTGTAAAGACCACCAAAGAACAATCAAAAATTAGATTTTAAAAGAAAAACCTAACTTCAAAGTGTCGGCATCTTTTGGAGACGTAAAATAGGAGCTTCTGTTCGTTTTCAATGACCTGTGAAGGTCATTCATTCTAAGGTCAAAATCCAGAAAAAAATGACACTAAAAGTTTATGAAAAATTAATTTTTCATAACTAATAAATTTCATAGCAAAAAAATGAAAAATTAAAGGTCAATAAAAAAAATTCGTCATAGCATTTTCGACGTGAAATTTCACGCTCTTTCAGAATCTGAAATAAAAAGTAGGTCGTTCCATTTGAAAAACACGAGTTGACCTCAACATGACCTTGAAAATGAGGTTCAAGGTCAAATTTAAGGTCACCATTTTATGTCCCCCTTCGTACCTAACAACTTTTGTAAAGGTAATTTTTTTCTAGGTGGCGCCCCTGGCGAGATATTTAGATGCAAAAATTAAAATGGCCCACCCTGTACATATATATATATATATATATATATATATATATATATATATATATATATAAAGTATGTATTTTTTTATATATACATCGAATATATTTTCAAACATCATTAAATGATGCGCGATAAAATTCTGAACAATATACATATCAAAACTAAAACACTGGCGGGAATATAACGTATGGATAGTAAGAGTTACCAGTCTACAAAATAAATAATTTCTATACTAACCTGCAACAATAAACATTTTGGAACAGATGTTTATTTTTGCAGGTTAGTATAGAAATTATTTATTTGGTAGACTGGTAACTCCCACTATCCATACTTTATATTCCCGCCAGAATATAAAGTATGGAGGCAGTTTATGCCTCCTTCTGGTGTCTATCCATTAACTTCTCTCCCTCCCCGCAGAATGTTTTAAAGATATCAGACGATATAAAACACTGTCCTAACCCCGACGAGAGAGGTTAGTTTGCATATTATTTTGTTATTTAAGTACGTGTCCGGGTCAAGACCTATTTAGGGTGTAGACCCGAACATTTACTAATTATTTTTTAGTTTTTTTATTTTTACTTATAATGAAACAAATGGATTGAGGTTCTATATATATATATATATATATATATATATATATATATATATATATATATATATATATATATATGTCCACGCGAAACTCTCGAACGAAGTATGCAATATTTACGAAATTCGGTGTGAAAACATTGGAAGCGCCAAACCCTTGGATGAGTTCTTCAGCCAGACTTACCGGATCCCAGGAACATGGTTTTTGTTCTTGCAAAAATTTAGTTTTTTGCCAATATTTCCACTTATTCCAAAATTTTTGCGAAATTTTTTTACCCCATTTAAAAGAGCAGAGAAAATTACATAAAAAAGGTGTTTAAACTATTTTTCTATGTCAACTAGTTTCCAAGAAAAACTAATTTTTATAAACGGAAATTCGCTATGTTATGCAGGATGCTGTGACAGAGGTATTTATCGTGTCCACCTACAGTGAAATGGCAAATGAAATGTTTTGTACCATTTTTTCCGCTGTAAAAATTTGTTCCCACTTTTTTCCCATGGTAAAAATGAAAAAATTACAATATTCTTATGGGACTTGATACACATGAGTAAAATTTTTATTATTACTTCTGGTAAAGTTGTAATGAAATAATGAGAAAAATACAAAAAATATTCTTCATACTATATTCCTTGTTCACGGTAGTTTTAAAATAAGTAAAAAGAGTAAAGAGAAATATTGTTTACAATTACGTCTTTTAATTTGTATATCAAAATAACATGCAGATAGATTCTAACTATGACAGATCTTTGTATTGAGTCAATTCACAGGTAACGTATACTTATCCTCAAAAAACTATCTCCAAAACCAAAGAGGCGCTTTTTGGGAAATTAATAAGGTACTGCCCTACTCTGTAATTTGCTCCTAACCATTACATGGTACATACCGAGGACACCCAAAGAACAACTGATTTATGGTTTGTAAAGGATAAATATGTTCACGCGTGGAACTAACAGAACTGATTTATTTATTTGAACGATTTTTCTAGAGTGCCGCTAACAGAGTTGATCTTACTGATATCACATTACATATTTTAGCCTACGTTAAAAGCATTTTACGTTACTGATAATTTTCTCTTGAAGAAAAGATTTCAGAATCCCTACAATTTCATGTACGTCTAAGAGAAAATATAGTTTTCGAGATTCCAGTCATTAAAAAATAAGGAATCCTCATATAAAAGCAAGAAAAACCATAAGAACAATTCGTAGGACTTTAAAGCACTAAGTAAATTTCATTTTTAACGTATTATAATTCCCCAATTATTAATTTTAGCTACGCAATTATCCAGCGAAGAAACATCAATTGAAAACGTCTCTTATTTATTATGTAAGCAGAGTCGGCGATGCTAAAGGGTAATGGGCAAAACTATATGGGGAGCTGCCCCCTAGCGCCCAAGGTTGAGACCGGCGCCGATCGATAGCCCTGCTCAAGTAGTCCAACTTTGTCAATGGGCACGTTCATGGAGAACCTGACCTTCAAAAGTTATAGGGCGTCAAATGTACAAAAAGTCTGCACGTAGCCGTAGGCAATCGGGATACTCTATATAGGTACAAATGGGTTATAAGACATGTCGTGGGCCGGCTTATCACTGTATAAATTCACTTTCCTGGCAAGTGGCCTAACCTCGTTTTTTCACGTGGCCTATGGCAGAAGACGTACCGAGCGGCTTCAAATCTGTACATTGGAAATATCCGAAGAGAAGTTTAGGAGTCCTACCGGTGGCAATTTCTGGCAGACCCCTTGGTAGATTGCCGAAATAAGGTAGTCCGAAATGCACCCTCCCGAAGGCGACTCTAATACCCGCTGCAGGTCAACACACATCGTTTCCTTAAAAAATACCCACGTGGAGAATGCAAAATCTACTGCACATCAGAACTTTTGAAGGCTAAGTTCTCCATACCCAAGATGGGTATATTTGTGACCTACTAGGAAGGGGCTTTCAAAAAATACATATCTCACCAGTAGGCGCTGAGAGTCAATTTTGCCATTTGTCCTTTTCTTGAATTTCGCTACATCTACTGAGTACAGTTCTGATTAGTTTCACTGCCTTCATGGTATATGTTAGCCGAAATTTGTGAAAAACTCAAGCTACTGATTAACCCTAACTTAGTGCTTGTCCAATAACCACTTTACTTGTCTATAAATGTAAAATGTGCCTATTTAGATTAGTTAGAACAACATGTTAACTAGGCAGTAATATGTACAAGTTCGATAAATGATATGTAATCATGTACTTACGGTAAATTCTGTCGATTTTGCAGTTTCATAACAGCGTAACAAAAGGAAACGCAGCAATCCTCGTGCGAATATTGATTGGTTTCATTAATTAAGCTAAGTAAACGCCAGTGGGTAAAGGAGCGTGGATGTGAATGTAACGACAACAAATTGTTCGTTACATCTAGATACACACATTTGTATACACCGGCCATTACATTTTACTTGCTTTTATTATTAAGTATATAGGTTACCTAAAAAGTTCTTTTTAGCGAATTTCCAAAACTTGAAATTCATCTATTATGACCGGTGTCATGACGCGACCTAAGCCCGGGACCATAACAGAAATATGTTTTGAGGTCCCTAGAATACAAAAATTATTTTCACTAAAATTTATATATCTATATCTATATATATATATATATATATATATATATATATATATATATATATATATATATATATATATATATATATATATATATATTATATGCCTGTATTTAAAGCTTTCACTAGCAAATACAAAGCGTTCACTAAAACAAAAAAATAAAATTACAACAATATTTTTTTTTTTTGGGATATATAAATTTCACGAAGAATTTTTTCAACCTTCTCCCAAATTGCGTGGACTAGCTTTATAGAAGGATGGACATAATGAAACCAATATCTTCTATTTCATAGCTTTTCTTTATTAAATAAAAGAAAAGCTATGAAATAGAAGATATTGGTTTCATTATGTCCATCCTTCTATAAAGCTAGTCCACGCAATTTGGGAGAAGGTTGAAAAAATTCTTCGCAAAAAAATAAAAACAATTTAAAACAAATAAGACAGAATGTGAGTATCAGTCGCCAATCCTAGAGATTCAACATAAATGCTCTCATTCTTAGAGCTTCCAGCAAAAAAGTGGACACATCAAATATCTGGGATCGATTAGCGAAATGAAGAAATATACTGAAGTAGTTTTCATGGGTTATAGGGCACGTAATATATTTATTCAAAAATTTGTCTCGTATGGCTTCATACGTTGGACATTCCATAATTATGTGGAAAACTGATTCAGGTTTCTGAGCATAAGAGATCGTGCAGGGTCTATTTTATGCCATAGAAGGCCGTCAGGGAATAATAGTTGTCTTTCATTAGCGGTACGCCGTACGTAGCTGATGGCATAGTCGAAGAATTATGATCGGCACACACACTGCGCTTAACATATTAGATAAAGGTAGGAGTAGACGCTACGATGGATTACTAATTGTAAGTGAACTAAGAATACATTGAGTATCTTCCTCAACAAGAATTTTTTCGTAAGTATTCAGAATCTTAAAGCGCTTATCCCGAGATAAAAGTTCTTGCATGTCCCTGCACGGCACGATGTGTTTTACTTTGTCAAGAATTTGCTTAACCTGTGTCACCCAGCTATACCTGGCCTCATTATAAGAACTTCGGTCCAAAACTACTAGTCTATTAAAGCATGCTCTCGTAAGTCGCTTGTCAGGCATCCGTAAAATATTATAAATAAAGTTCAGTACACGCTTCAAGACATCCGCTTCCAGTCTAACTGCGCCAAACTCTCTCCTAACAATGTGGCCAGAAGTACGGTTAGATAATATATAAACGGATTTCAAGAAGCCCGTCTGAACCCTTTCCAAAACATCTGGGTAACGTAATGCCCATACTTCAGTCCCATATGGTAAAGTTGATTCAATTAATGCTTTAAATAACGTAATTCGTTCACGGTGGCTTTGCATTCATTATTCTCTATTCATTATTTGTTTTACCCGAGATATCGCTGTGTTGGCTCTGACAATTGCATGTTTTGTAGCGTTCAAAAAAATCCCAGACGAGCAGAAATTAGCTCCTAGATATATAAATTCTTTTACAATTTCGAGCGGCTGGGAATTAAATAAGAAAGTGTTGGTGACACATTTTCATGATTTTTGAAATATGATAACTTTAGATTTATGCGTGTTAACCTCAAGAAAATTGTTTTTAAAATATATTTCTAAAAACTGGAGTGATTTTTTTAATGTTCCTGACGTAGGCCCCATTAAAACCATATCATCGACATAAAACAGCCCATTAATATCTGTAACACCATCTATACTAATACCCGACACGCCAAAAAAGCAAAAAACAACGGACTCAGCGTGTCCTTTTTGTATGTCTATCTTTGTACCTAAATGTTCGTTGTTATTGACATTTATACTAGCATTTTCATAAAGACATTTGATAATTTTCACAAGCTTTGAACTTACGCCTAAATTATGCAATTTTAACCAAAGTACAGAGTGACACACAGAGTCAAAAACCTTCTTAAAATCTATAAAGGCAGTATAAAGTTTACCTTTTTTCTACCTTAATTGAAACTGGGTGGCACATGCCAATATGAAAAAATTATCTCGACAGCCGCTCAACCGACAAAGTCCGTTCGGGCTCTTGGGTCCCAAAAATACCAAAACTAATTACCCAGCCGATTTAAAAAATTCTTTTACTCTTAGAAAGCTAAACTATTTTAAATGGGTACAGGTTTTAGATGAGATCCGTCAGTGCCCAAAATTCGCTATGTTATGCAGATGCTGCGACAGGGGTATTGAACTTTTTCAAGGTAATATCTTCTTATACTTTATTTCTATTAATTTAGTCAATAAACCCTTACGTTCAAATGACCCATACAAATCCAATAACTGGAATTTTAACCGGTTTGGGGTTCTAAACAAAGTACGAAAATAATATTTAGACATTAGAATTTTAGTTAATATTTTTTATTCCAGAATTTATTTATATTACACAAGAGCTTTGTATTTTTCGAATCAATTTATTTTTGATTAACTTATGAGTTAAGTTTTTGAGAATTTAACTTTTTTGAGAGTTTTACAGAAGTTGACCGCCGCGATAACTATGGTGCGTAATTAATGGAGAGGCCCCTCTACCAGTTACGGCCCATTTGGAGCCCCTCTGGGGTTGGTTCCCTTGACAGTATAACATACGTAGGTTAAGTGACAACACTGGTTGGTTGACAAATAGAATGTTCTACAACTTTTGCCAGATTGTCATTTGACCAATTTTTAAATAGTCTATTTTAATTAGTCGTTCTGCCACACACGTTTCATTATGTTTTTATCAGTGAGGTTCTATAGCCGTATACACTGATGTACGAATAATTTACTGGGCCCTACATGGCCCAATTTGAAATACAGCTATTTAAAAAATTTCCCCTTCGGGCTTTTTGCACAAGTCTATTGAGTCTTTATAGATCTGTGATGCAGAAAATATGATTCGTAGGGACTACATAAAATTTTATAATCTCGCTACATTCGGAATAAATAACTTATCAGGCACAGTTTCGTATCGTGGCCTCCCGTTCTATAAAATATGCTACAGCTGACAGTACTATTTATTTTTCAAATAAACAAATAAATAAAAATAAACCCACTTTCTTATGTATTAAAGATGCATATAGCTAAGTCGAGGCAAGTTGGTACGGTTAGATTTTTGTGAAAAAGCTTTCGGCTATTTATTCAACAACATAAATCCGTTCTAAGAAAGATTGATTCGAAATGTTCCATATACACTTATGTACATATATATATAAACTTATATGTAAGTGTATGTCTAATATCACTTGGAATATTTCCCGTTAAGAAAAATAAATTCATATACCTACATATATTTCTTTTGTATGTGTTGAAAATTGTACAATTTGATAAGGGAAAACAACAATAAATTTTTCTTTAATCTAAATGCTTTTCAGGTTGATTAAGTTTTAATTGGAATATGTACACATAGTAGAACACAGTCCAAAAAAGAAAGAAAAATCACATTTAATTTATATTCGTCGGAAAGAAAAACACAGGTATGTTTTCAATTTCCGTTTTCGGATGTAAATACGTATATCCAAACACCTACGAACAAGAATGTTTATGGCTCTGGATAACACCAACATGCCATAATACCAGGCACTGGATTACTACATACAAAGCTATATGCTCAATTATAAAAAACAAAAGGTGCGTAATGAAAAAATATGTTTTTCCAACTTTAATGGAAAAATTTATTTATCTTCATTTGAGTAGGTATGTGCACAATTTTGTTTCTATGTACGTACCCATAAACCAAACTATGAATTTCTACTACCCTTATAAACAAACAAATATTCTGCTCGTCTTCTGCAATGTTGTATTTTATTGTTCCAATTATTAAATGCTTCTAACCATTATTTAAGATTTTTTTGTTATGAAAAATAAAAATAATATATATATATATATATATATATATAGTTTCTCAGATCCATACCATTATTTTATTTTTTACTTTTATTTATTTACGTATTTATTTTTGCTAACCTTCACCTTCAAAACAATTTCTTTGTTGTAATAGTTCCTTCCATTCCTTTTCCTTGGATCGAAAAATTAGTGTTTTAAAGAAATTTTTCTTCTACTGTTAAAACAAATCAATGGAATCTTTAACATTTGAACAAAGGAATGGTATTGAGTATGCACATACATATTACAATACAACTGTTATTTCAAATAAATTTCCTGAAGACAATGAATACAGTTTATAAAAATCGATACCTTAAAGGTAATTACTACCTTAAATGTAATTACTACAGTCAAAAAAAAGGTAAATTTTTTTTGACTGTTTTTTTTTTTTATTATTAATGGCTTAAACATTTTCTTAACTATTTTTCGAGTTTGCCGTACGGCTAGCGCCTTCAATTTTCAACCAATCAACTTGAAATTTTAATTGTAGTCCGAAAATTGAATTATTTAGTGAACGTCCGTAGAACTTTTTGATTAGCGAAAATTTACCAATTTTATACCCGATTTTCGATCGACTTTTCTGAGAAAAGCTCTTTCTTTTCAAATCGCAGCCAATTTTTTCCAAAATCAATATCTCGAAAAGTTCTACAGCCGTTCACTAGATTTTGCGATGTAATTTCAGAATTTTTTTTTTGTTTTTTGTTATAGGAGCGAATTTGCGACGACAACGTTTGATCCCGATAGCTGTTGTGCCGCCATTTTCTTTTTGAACAATATAAAAAATTACTTTTACATACCTTAAGAGATATGTAATCATTTACAAAAAACCGAAATTGAATTAAATGTTTTGTCTTTCCACAATAAATTCATGAAAATCACACTTGATTTTTGCTTCACAAGGTAGTATTACTAAAAGTAAGGTAAAATAATATTCTTCACTGGCGTCAGGAAATAATTCTTAAAAAATGTGAGATGTTCTTAAAGTACCGATATAAAGAGTCAAGCAAGATAAGCATAGGGAAATGGCCCTAGTAGCCGATGTCTGTAATAATATATTTATGTATTAATATTGGTACCTCAAATGATTACCAAATATAGGATCATTGACCCTTAACCTTCATTTGTCCTTGAGATATTAACTAAAATATGTGTGAGTGCTGTAATTTTTCAAACTCAAGTTTCTCAAAATCTATAACACCTAGTAAAATAAAACCGACGCCAAAATTTAGGTAATATTTGGGACTATATTATACAGTTTTTTGACATATTTCCCTAAGTTTTAAAAGTTCAAAATAATTGCATAAAAAATATAATTAATTTTTTTGTATGGTTCTATGTAAATTAAAAATCACAAAGTGATTGAAAAAGTTATCCGGATCGGCCGGGAATCGAACCCAGGATCTCCTGGTAACTAGCCAGGTGTGCTATCCATTACACCATCGATCCTTTGCTCGACAGGCGCCCGACACAGACAACATTCAATCACTTATGTGTATGTACTCTCTATAATGCGAGAAGCAGTTACAATTTTTCAATTTCCAATATTATTGTCGAGGACTTGTGTAACACTACTACGTATGGCAGACTTTTCTCTGCATTTAAACACACGTAGTATTCATATGTTCACTTATCGTTCAGCTAAACTGAAATGGTTCTACTATACAATCTTCTGGAATCCCCAGTAAATCAAAATCAAAATATCAAGAATTTTCTAAAAATATGCATACGAGTATACAGTTATGGCAGTAACTAGAGCCTAGGAAAAAAAATAAAAAACCAGCGAGAAATCGCATTTTGAAAATAAATTTTCAAAAATCACCGCTTTTCTCGACTATAAATAGCCGCCATTTTGAAAACATATTACGGAACCTAAAGATCCTAGTTCCTGCCAAAATTAAGGTATCAAGGAATGATATGCAATTTATTTTATGTCGATATCTCAAATACTTTTTGAGATACACGAGGAACCAAAAAATGTACATGGAGGAGAATTTCAGAAATTGAATAGAGATACTAGCACTTGCTAAGAACTTTCAACCAAAATTATGTCGGATTTCTTGTATCGATAACTTTAAGAGATATAGTGAAACAAATTATCACGTAATAAATACATACTAGCACCTACAATAAATGAATACACAGGTGAAAATGAAATTTTCAAATGTATGTTTATCAATTTTTATGATAACTGTAAAAAATATACTTACTTTTCTTACATTTTATCTTCAATGTTAGTACAAACTTTAGCTGCTAGTACGGAACTTTGAATTTCTTTAATGATCAGCATACTAATAAAATGACAACAAAATAATAACAAAATTACGTAATTAAATTAAGAATTAATTAATTAACTTATAAATTGAAGTTCTAATTTTGTCTGTAACAGTATTATCGAATAATTAATTCCTTTACTTTCAAGTGTTTCTACGATGTTTGAACCAGAAGCGTAACTACAATTTTAGCGCCCTGGATCGATTTTAGTTAATGTATTCCCGCCACGAAAGTTCACTTTTTTCTAAAGATGTAGTTGGCGAGGAAAAAAAGAAACGAAAGGTACTAACAGAAATAAAATATGTACCAGCAACAAGCAAAATAAAAGACCCTGGGAGTTGGAAAGAAAACGACGAACCTATTAAAATTTGCTTTTTCTTCTTTCAACCATATTTTTCATTGTTGTGTTTTTTTCATCGTGTTCCATGTCGCGTCTGCTCCATCTGCTCCATTGTAGTTACGCCTCTGGTTCGAACACGAAGAGCGAAAATATTGTATCTTTACAGTTTAAATATTGTATTTCCTGCAACGATTTTATTATTCGTCTTAAGATTTTAGGAAGGTATCAACCTGAACCGTATCTTGAATCAGAAGATTAATTTTCTAGGAAAACGAATGTTATTTTAATTTTACAATTTTAAAAAATAAATATTTTTTAACTGCCTTTGATGCTTGTGTAAATAATTTATGAAAACACAATTTTGATTAACAAATTTAAAAATAAATAAATAAAGAAATTTACTTATGATTAAACATTATCATTTAAAATTTATTCATAACTCACCTGTATTGGTTATGCTAAAAAAAAGTTAATAAATTATGGTTCTTTATTTTATTGTTAGTCGTGGCTAGGTTATACTTTTAATTATCATATCAATTTTGTATTTCTTTAATAGGTATCTAAATCGTTAGTTTTATTTAAAATTTCTTAAAAAATTATTCAATAAAATAGAAAATTTTATAGCAAAAACAAGGTCGGCAAGAGGGCAGGGCAGGTGAGACAATTGCCCGGGGACTTGGGTCTGAAAATACGGTCCGCAGCTTCGATAAGGGACATGAAGAAAGTGAGACGAAGTTGTATTTTTTTTTTTTTTTTACTTAATCAATTGTATTTTTGGGGTAAAAAGCAATAAATATTAACTGCGCTTGTGGTTAACACAAAGATAAAACCTTAAAAATTAAAGTTACTCTATTAGTCAATCGATATACACTAGGTACATAATTCGTTAAAACATTTCGGGTCCAATTTAATGCATTAAACAAAGAGCTTAAGGGGGACCACGATTAAAAAGGTGATTTTTGGGAATTTTTTTAAAGAAAATAATGTTTTAATAAAATCTTTGTACCAAAAAATTGAAAATTCAGTGAACTCCCAAGGCTCTAAAAAAAAGTTCCCACACTGCGGCAGTGATAGCGACCTTCACAGTACCTGAAATCAAAAAAGCCAAAAATTAAACTAGAAGGTATTGCCCGTGCAATGAACCTCAATCGAAAAAAAGAAGTTGAAATTTAACAGAATCGCGGAGTTTTTAAAAAAAAAGTTTAAAATTTTGCGCGAAAATCTGATGAATTTTCCATTAATTTAATCACGGAGAATTTTTACTAAAATTATTTACAATGTACTATAACTATGGACTATAACGGTCATAGTAAAACTAGATGAGCCGTTTAAATGTGCCAGGGTCTAGCTTCTCCACAACATGTGACTGGCAGCCACGTCCAGCAACTCCCGAACTACCAACCTTAGTTAATAGTGAAAATCAGAATCCGTTCTTCGGATGGCTGCAACTCAAAAACTATTTAAGATATGTAGGTACTTGAAATTTTAGTATGTTATTTTTAAAGGTATAGACCAGGGGTGGTCAACCCCCGACTCGCCTAGAACTTTTTTTGACCTGTAAGATTCATCACACTTATACAAAATATATTTATTTTATAATGACCAAAGTAGTAAAAACCAATATATTAAAAAAAATACATAATATATGAGAGCACATAATTTTGTGGTAATGAATATAAGTAATAATTAATATAAGTAATAAGGGTAATGAATATAAGTAATAATTTTATATGCGGCCCGCGGAGTTACGATACTCTTCCAAAGGGCCCGCATAATCATTTGGGTTGGCCATCCCTGGTATAGACTATCGAAACATGCAAAAAAATTTTTTCCGATTTTTTCCAAATGTCACACTAGTGGCCCCCTTAAGAAAGAAATGTGTTGAATAATGTTAAATATATAGTTTACTACCTTAGTGTAGTAGATAGTTACAGATACCTACTATATACCTGCTTAGTTGTTAGTTATTATTTAACTTTAGGAATCAGTCAAGTGGTCAAGTATGTTTAGACTATGATAGGTACTTGCGGACCGATAGGTCGAGAGTTCTTCTAAAGAAGTCAGCTGCAGATGTGCACCTTCTAAATTCTAGTCTCCCCTCTCCTCCAGCCAATTTCCTTGACCACTATTCGCATCACAAAATGTATAAAATAATGTGAAAAAAGTATAAGTAAATATATAAATAATGATGTGGGTTGCGTCTGCGGTAGACGAGAGACTTTAAAAAACGGGCGTCGAACCACATTATTAATATTATATTTAACTTTAGGATTGGCGTTTTTATGGATTTGTCTTTCTTTAATCGTTGCATTAAATTACATCCGAAATGCTCTACAGAATTGCAATATACAATATCAAAGCATACCACTGAATAATAACCCAACAATAATTTTTTTTTCCTTATTAGTTTAAAACATTTTTTAACAATAATCTTATATGTATAACAAATAATTAAGTATAAAATAATAATATTTGAAATAAAGTGCAACATAAACAAAAAGAATAAGCTTAGCAAACCGATACGACAATAATCAGGAAATTCGTGTTTCACTCTGATCGAGTTTTCATCATTCTTCTTTTTTTTAAATACAAAAAAAAAAAAAAACAAAAACCAAAAGAGAAATAATAGAATAGAAAGGCAATTAGATTTAATTTGTGATTATATTTTTACATTACAAACGATCGAAAGAATTTTTACTCGTGAAAAGGAAAAAAATTTACTATTATCCTTTTTTTTTGATAAAAGAATGAGAAATTTATGTGAGATATTTGAATAGTTATTTTGATTTCACACATACCCGAGAAAATCTCATAATTCTTCAGTTTCAGAACATGCAGGCCCACGTTGGCTTTTACACCATATCGACATTTACTTTACACGTACAAAGATTGGAATTTAAATTAAAAGGAACATTTTCCTTTCCTTTCTGTATTATATTTTGTGTGGCTGTTGGTATATGTATGTGTCTACATACACATGTAGATACGTGTGATGAGAAAAAAAAATTTACTTGGAAGTATCATCCTTTTTTTTCAATAACTATAACCCACATAGATTCGGAGTAAAGAAAATACGTAATAAAGCTAACTACCCCGAAAGCTAACCAATTTACTATGGCTCTAGTTTACGGTAACCTCAACAGCAAGCAATAGAATGTTATTATATAAGAAAAATATATAAAAATCCCGACCAGGCTTATTTAATTCTTATAAAACGAAGCTCTCGGACTTGAATTAGACACGTTCAGATTTTATTGAAATATTTATGGCCGTCTTTTATAAGATCCCTTTCATTATCGTTATATGTTTTGTACAGTATATACACACACACACAGCTTGTCTATTTTGACGACTGGGTATTACTGACTTTACTAACAATTTTTCTCATCATATATTTTAATGACATATGAAGTTTAGTGCATAGATCATCTAATTATATCCTTGACTGTACGAAATTTCGTTTTAATGGTTATAGATAGATATGACGTGTAAATATGGTGCACATTTTTTTTAGTTGGAAAGCTTGTTTTAAAAATTATTATTGGTTTGCAGTAGATTCGCAATTAACAATAAGCAGCACACTTATTGTTAGTTAAAATGGCTTATTTGTATGTCACGACGTTGTAGTTATAGAATCATTTACTCTAATTAATCCAAAAATTACCTCTGATAAGAATAAAAGCCGTGACAACTGAACACACCAGTTACAGCTACCATTACTTGAATACTTTACAAATTGCTTTTAGTTTTAAAGAAAGAATTAATAATCGCTAATAATGACTAAATTATTTATTTTGCGACGTTTCGAAACATAAAGTTTCATCCTCAAGTTTAATGCATTGTAGTTGTCATTATTATACATAAAAAACGCCGTGAGCAGCGGGGCCCCATCATGGAAGTCGAATTTTTCCTTTCATTTTCGGTATTGAATGTCTAGAAGCGAAATGTAATTGAAAGTCTACAACCGATTTGTCATTTTGGTGGTTTCAAAACTGATGATGAGTGTCCGGTTGATCGGCTCTTTAAAAAAAAGGTTTTAAGTTTTTAAGGGCTCAATCTCAGTAAATTTCAATTTTGTGCCAATAGCAGTTAGCAGGAAAAAAGCCAACACAATTCCTACCATTCCTACCCATGCTTATCCGGCAATTGAATTTGTGTTTTATTTTAAAATATTAAAAAAGGAACTTAAATAGTAAACTGGAAGGCCTTTATGAAGATATTTTTTCGGTCCAAAAAATCCAAAATTTCTATTTTATAAATCATAAAAATCCAAAATCCCTACTTTATAAATGAACTGTGACTTTAATACCATTTTTAAGTTATACTTAATATTTGTGTATTGCATTTGTTATAAAAGTAAGTTCATTTTCTATTAAATTTTTTAAAATTACTATTCGCCTACTTGTATTAGAATAAAAAAATGCATTTAAAACACATTTAAAAATACCATTGAATTCCGATGCAAAAATGGGAGAAGTGGGGGGGGGGAAAGTAATGTGGAATCCCTAAAAGGCACTAACTGGATTCTAACTCAATACACGTACAAAATCTCAGCCCTCTAGGTTTCCTTAGAGAGACTTTAGACGTGTTAGAAAAAAAGCAAAAAAATTAAGGAAATATTGGCGTAAAAACCGTGGGGCTAAGTGTTAAAACTTGAAACTTCCAAAAAGCATGAAAACGTCAAAAAAGCATGAAATTGTAGCTTAAAAATGAGGGGATGGGGGTAAAATATTAAAACCTCCAAACAGCACAACCTAGGTACGAACTTTACCAACACACTAAATTTCAACCGTCTGCGTTAATTCTGTGGAGCTGTGGGCGTCTTAAATCCAGCCAAAATACTTTTTTCCCCTTGTACTCCCTCCAAATCATCCTAGACAGCTGAATTTTGGATACGTTGTAGATAATTGACCGAAACATTATTTCCAACCGGTTTGGAAAAGTTTTATTGCTTTTCCGCCCCCCAGCACCCCGTTAAAAGTTGGGATCCAAAATTTGACCCCACTTTGATAGTATTTTTGTACATCGGAATGAGCCCCACTTACCTAATTCCAGCTCTTAGCTTCCATAGGGAGGCCCTGCACTTGTTAAAAGGTGGCGGGAATATGTATATAATATGTATATAATATATATATATATATATATATATATATATATATATATATATATATATATATATATATATATATATATATATATATATATATGACATTTTTTTATACAGAATCATGTTCTACGGGTCCGAAAACGGATAGCGCCCCTGTCGCCTCTCGCCGTTCTTATCGTACAGATAGGCTGTATGAAAAATTCGACTAAAAATTATTGTACAGAAAATTAAGATTATGTCATTGTTTAAAAACAAAAGTTAGTTTGTTAAAATTTAAAACTAGAGTTAGAAATTTTTTATTTGGCAATGTAAACCTTTTATCTGGCAATGTAGTCAAAAACTAATTTCATCACTTTTAAACGAATTTTTTAATTTTATGTTAATGTTCTAAATTTAGCACGAATATGTCGGAATCGGTCTTATGAAATCCATAGGACTCAGTCTAGCAGATTAGCTTTTTTAAAAGGTCCGCCCGTTTACGTCTATCTACTGGAATAAGTAATTCAACTTGAACAAATAACTATTGAAATAACCGGTCAACTTTTATCATATGTAATACGTTAATGGTCATGAGGCATTATGACGAAAAGCCCAGCTGGTACACTGTTTTGACAGCTAATACACCAACACATAAGCAACCGAAATTCACTCTCTATCCAATCACAATAAGTACGAATGATCCGATAGCCGTCTCAAGTTTTCGACACAATAGGGTTGACCGGGATAATTGTGAATGGATTTTCATGAGTTGAGGTAAAAACATTATTTTAGATATTTTTTATTTTATATATCACATTATGGTTGATTTATTTTTAATTCTACATTATTCAGAATGCACCACACAAATTTTAAGCAAAATCGTATGAAAAACAAAAATTTTATAAGCCATTCACATTCCCCGGTGCGATTTTGCAAATATTATGAATTTCGGGATAAAAGTGAATGCCATCAGAAAAATTATTTAGAATTTAGGATTACAAGAGAAGTGTGGTACGTCAGAGTAAAGCCCAGCTCAAATTTTTCGCATTTACTCCACTTTCAAATTTTTCATCAAACTTTAGCGGTCACAATTTCTCTTTGTTTAATGCAAGTTACGCATACTTCAAATTTCTACAAAAAAAAAGGTTAAAGAAAAATCACAAAAATTGCAGGAACAAATTTATTACAAGCTAAAAATTATATTTTGATGATATTTTGTCATTTTATCATATAAAAAATCAAAAAATTCCATGTATTCACACAAAAACAAGGAAAATAAGACTTTTTCAAGGAAATATATTAATTTAGTTTACATGAATAAAAACAAGTTTTTTTTTTGTATTTTTTGTACAACGGAAACTTGTACAATAAGGTCACCAGCACCTTCATCAACATTATCAACTCTGAAAAGGACACTACTGAAATTTTTGACCGAATGGGGACATTTGTGAATGACGTTCACAATTACCCCACAATTTTAAAATCATGGGGTAATTGTGAATTGGTGATAAATTGTCCAATTTCTTTAGCAATTAATAAGGAACCCTCTCAGGGCTTAGATGACTTCTTTAAAAGTACTTTTAACCATTTCTTAACTTTTAAAAAAAGAAAATGTATTTAAGAAAAAAATTTTTTTGAGGATTGGTCGAAGTAAGATACATAAAATTTTGCAAGGGTTTTTTTTAATAAAAAAAAGATACTAATACTTGGAGAATTGTTATGAAATTTTAATAGCATATTAAGAAAGGGCAGAAAAACATATTAAGAGTTGATTTTTAACAATATTAATGTCATTTTAGAAATTATAGGCGCCTTTCACAATTGCCTCAATTCACAATTACCCCGGTCGACCCTACGTAGTGCATTATATACTTCGTATCATCAATACCTATAAATAAAATGATTTTCGAATTTTTAGGTATTAATATGTTTTTCAGTTAGCAAATTCGACATATATAGCAAATCTAACTTTAAAAAATTTTTGTCCGTCTGTCGGTCTGTCTGTCTGTTTGTATGAACCGATTTAACTCAAAAACTACTGAAGCTATAGAGTTGAAATTTACATAGAATATAGATATTAACCTCCCGATCAATCTTAACCACATTTTAATGTGATCTTCCAAATGGTTATGTACAGGATGATTCAAAAAGTATCTCCATTAAAAGTTTATGGTCTTCTAAATAAAGTAGATTTCTGAAAATTTGGTTTTAGAAGTTTCCAAATATGAAAATTTTAATTAAAATATTTCTAACTTGCTGCCACTTTTGGTTATACCGGAAGTTGACACCAACTTTGCTACTTTAAGGGTTTTTAAAAACAAATTTGAATTCGCTGGAAATTGTTATTAATATTTGATCTGACAGTGGCATTTCAGCTTCCTTGACATGATACAGGGTGGCCACATAAAGCATTTTTTAAATATTTTTTTTTATTGTGAAAAACTTTTTTTTTAAATGAACCACCTATATTTTTTATTATAACTATGTAAAAAAATGCAAGCTCTATCTATTAATATCAGATATTCTTACACCTGAAACTGATATTTTGGAGTTACATCGAATTTATATAATAAAATGATAAGTTAGATTTTCCATGGGCACGGCTGACACAAAAACCACTGGACAGATTTTAGTGAAACATTGTAAATTTATTTCTTAGATGCTTCATCATCTCAATATCTCCAGTCAGAATCTTCACGATATTCTTTATGGAGGTTGATATATTCACGACAAAAGTTGATATATCTAATTTTGAATTAAATTTGTCTGGTTTGTTTCGGAATAACTAACTTAAAGTAGCTTATTTCTCACAGTTAACATAATTTTACACGAATAAAACTGGAGGGCATAGTTATCAGAAATAAATTAATGAATACATGTTTCAAAACTTTTTGAAAATTAATCCTGTAAAGAGTAAAATAGGGAATAAACGCAAAAAATGGAGGGAGGTTAAGGTTTACATTCTTAACGCCTACTGTTCTGGCGTCTTCAACAATGAGTGAGTTATTTTAGGAAATATTCAAGCATAATGCAAGCAGATTTAGGGGGATTTAAATTTTCCAGTAGGATAAGGGAGGATACTTATTTAGAGTAAAGTGTACAAATATCAGCTATTTTAAAAATATATAATATTTGAGTATTTTAAGTCAACATAATTTTTCTACTCCTCTACCAAATTCGTTGACATCTCCTTGAGAGGCTTACTTTAGATTTTTAGTCTATGTTATATCTATGTTTGAAGAAATGACAAATTAGTTTTTGAAAATTTCCAGTTGTTCCTAGATAAATAGCCAAAGGTAATTCTCAATAAATAAAGCTTATCAAAGCTTATGATAAGAAAATAGGGGCAAATTTAGCGAACTACTCACTAGGAATTACCTTTACTAAATTACGAAATTCACGTCAGCGAAGCCGCGGGTAACAGCTAGTTATAGAATACATTACAACGCTTTTGTACCCACGGTGTCTAGAAACAGAACGAGCTATGTTGGTATATCTTATTAATGTACAGTTTATACGGAATTGTTGACGCGGTACAATATTGTATCGTAGTTAGCCAGGTTTCACTTGGCTTTGTACGATGTGCATGGCCGTTAACATATTGATTTTATTTAATTTACACGTAGGTATATTTTTACGTAAAGAGCAGTAAGTAGATATAGTATAGACTAAAAATATTCTGACATCAGTAAGTATGAGAACGCAACGGTTTGGAAGCAATGTTTGTTGCCAATATTTAGGATGAAGTAATGTCGATTGCCTATAATTAATGGGAGGTAATGTTAGCTATCTATATATAGTGGCTACGTGCTGTCGATTTTCGGGAAGTAGAAGTACTGTCTATATGGAACGGGAAAATTTTCGAAGGGACCATTAATTTTGGTTCAGGGATTAAATTTTTTGTGGTGTAATTTTTGGTCCTGCGTAATTTTTGACAACTAGTCAGGGTCAATTATTTGATATTTCCGAATTTTGCTACACGTTTTCCTAAAAACAATTGTGCATTATATTTTTGTACACCTACATAAAAATTTTTGTTTTAAGATTACAAACGTAGACAAGAAAAATCTATAAAGATTTAGTATAAGTAGTAAGAAGTTACCCTTAAATTTTATAAATAAACTATATTAATTTTTATAAAGATTAAATTACATTGAGTACAAATGAGAAGCTTTTCATAATGAATTTCTCAAAAATTATCCAGAATATTTTTTTAGAAAATCGTGTGCCAAAACTCGAGAGTATTAGATTAGATTACCGGCTCACCAAAACTGACCGGAGCCAGTAATCAAAATTACGCCACAAAAAAATTGAACCCCCGAGTCAAAATTAATGGACTCCCCAAAATTTCCCCATTACATATAGGCAACATCCCTGCTGACTGGAAATAAACAGCACTTACCCCGTATATATAGATAATCAGTATTACTTCCCACCAAATATAGGCAATCAACATTACTTCATCCTAGATGTAGACAATGAAAATTTCTTTCCCAATCGCTCCGATACCTATGGACGTCGTTAACAAATGAAGCAAAATTAAACGTACAATTTTTATGTTACTATAGTTACTTTAATAAAAAAATAACAAAAAGAGTCAAAAACCTATAGATACGGTTAATAGTGTCGCTTTATTTGTTACATTTTTCTGACGGCGTCAGACCATCGTTAGTTGATATCGCTTATATTCAGTACGATAATATGCATATATGTTTTCTTGGTATATATTTGTTTTCTTGGTTTTGTTGTAGTAGGTACAAACAGCGTTGATTAGATCAGTATTGTCTCTGGTCTGGTCAACATCAACTACCATGATGTTTTTGAAAAATTTAGAAAAATAGGAGTCACAATTAAAAATCGTAATCGTAGTTAAAATCGCACTGATATTCATTAGTTCCAGGCGCAGTTACAACAGCGGTGGCAGAACAGTAGTTTATATCATCTTTAAAACTGACTGTAGAAACTAATTGTATACATTGATTACTTTCGACTATTGTAAATGATTAATTTACTTGAAAACTAAGTGTTATTTTTGATCGTACAGACATTTGAGCTTTGTGTATATTTCTTTTGTACGTGATCTTTAGATTTTATAACGCTAATGTTTCATACAACGACCAACACAGGTTCGAGAAAAATACAAAAAAGAAAATCATTTACTAACATCACGTCTAAGGAACTTTGACTTTTATTAGAAATTAAATACAAAATTAAAGGAAATGTTACTTCTAAAGGTGGACTAACAAACTGATTGTCGACGTTTTTTTTCTCTTTCCCTTAGGAGTTAGGAGTATGTGACATAACTGATATTTTTGCACATACATCGTAATATGATTTACAATAACAAAAATGGAATTTCATAATGAACACTGTTTTCTCCTTTACAATTAAAAAAGATTATTAAATAATTTCAGCCTTATTTGCTGATAATCTCTAATTGAAATAAAACAACTTTCTTCATTTCACAATAATCACATATCGACAATTATTTAAAATAAATTATGATTATTGTGAAAGCAAAAAAGTTTTATTACAAAATGATTATTATTTGAAAAGCTACAAATTTGCCATTATACTTCACATGTTTTAAAATTTTCTTTTACAACTGGCTGTGTAAACCAGCTTCTCTTAGAGACAAAAAAGGAAAAAAATAATAGTAAAATGTCTGTATTTCTACGATAACGCTACGAACAAAATGAAAATTACTTCAATTTTTATAATGTTTTGGTGGCAAAAGACGAAAACGCTATAATTAAAAACAGAGAGATAATAGAAAGCAAACTAAAGTTCAAAAGAAAAAAAAATTACTTTCGAAAATGTTTTTATACTTTGTCCTGCATCATTATTTTTATCGTTGACACGTTTCTTCACTAATACTAACAACTATTTTTTTTTACAAAAAAAGTATTTTTGTCTTTTTTCTCTCCTGGTACATTTTTTATAATAAAAAAAGGTATAAATTTTTCTAGTGTATGTTGGTTACTTGAAACTAAAAATAATCTATATACTGAAAATATAAGAAAGATTTCAGGAACAAAACAGAATTTACTTGAACTAATAACAAAAGAATAATGACAATAAAGCTAAAACGAAAACTGTGTAAGCTTTCGAGAAAAAACGACACTTTACTTACTGTTTGGTTGTAAGTTTTACCTACAAAACAATATACAACATCATATTAAATGCATTACATTACGTATACAGGAACCAAGTGTATGTAAGTATTTGAACCGAAATACATAAAAGCGAAACACGGAGAAATATATAACGTCAAGGGTAGGCAACTACTAGGTAGGTACAGTAAGCAATAATGCAACAATGAAACCTATGTTTGTAATGTTTCTTGGTTAGATAACCAGATGACGCACAAGTAAATGGTCTCGGTATGGTTGAACATAAACAGGTTATTTATTATTTTGTAAAACCAATATTGTCACCGACTAGTCACACACTTTTATATGTATAATACATTTTCATATTCACCATACTCGGATGTATAATGTATATATAACATACCTACGTAAATACATATTTTCACATATATGTACACCGGAACTACCTGAATCCAGTCCAGCCCGAAAGCTTTCGAGCAGCAAATCACAAAGAAAGTTTGTAATCCAAAGGGAGTTGTATCTACGTCCAGAAGACATTTGAAAGTAGATTTAATGGATATTTATAAAGGAAGGTAGTAAGCAATGGTTTGAAAGACTAAAAAACTATTATGTTTTCGAAACAGTAGTAATTTGAAACTGGACAAAAATACCTAAGTATTTTATTATTATAAAATACATGTAGTATATGCACATTGAAAAGGCAGCCTCAGTGTTGCCAACTGTAGCTGGTAAAAATCCCACAAAATTGCTTAAAAAATTCCATTTTTTCTACAAAAATCCCATATCATTTTTCAAAAATTTCTTCCAGTGCACAAAATAGCCCAATGACTCCAATGCCAAACACAACTTCTTACTTTTATCCACTGAAATATTTAAACACATTTAAATTGGTAAACTTATAAAATAAATATCTATCATGTGTATACATGATATTAAATCATATAAGGTAAAAGACGCAGTTATTGACACTGGCCCAGTTTCCGACCTTTTCAACTTTTTTATAAATTAATAGGAAAACTATATTTTAAATAAGAAAAAAGATTTTGCTTAATTTAAAATAATCTATTCTGTGTCTAATGAATGGAAATTGAAAAAATGTAGAAAATATTAACTGAATAAAAAAAAGTCTAAAGTGACTGTGGAAGCCATTTTTTAGTTGTCGTCGTTTACGTTAGGAGGTACAACGATTTCATCTATGCAGCATTCACCATGGAAGTATGAAAATTTAATTAAAAATATATGAACAGGTTAATATTTAATTAAAATTTATTTTAAAATATTGATAACACATTAGAATGATTTTTATTATTGAAATATGAGGGTCAATAAATAGGCTCAATTCAAACAGTATGATGCAGTTGCTGACCCTGAAATTCTAGCCTACAAAAGCGAAGTTATCTGTTTAGTGACATGAGCATAAAATGTAAAAATAGTAATGTTTATAGTTATTTACTTAAATTTAATTTATTTGAACTAGAATTTATTATTATTTACTTTAGTTTATTTAAAATTAGTAAGTACTTCATAACTTAATCACAATTAAATTTAGGGGGGGGGGGAATTAACGTGGAATTAATGTGGAAAAGTAATGTGGAAGTAAAAAAAAGGCACTAGCTGGGTACTAACTCAATACACGTACAAAATTTCAGCCCTCTAGGTTTCCCTAGAGAGTCTCTAGACGTGTTAGAGAAAAAGCAAAAAAATTAAGGAAATATTGGCGTAAAAATCGTGGGGGTAAGGCATAAAAGTTGGAACCTCCAAAAAGCAGTGGCTGGCTATTAGTTTAACCTGTACACAAAATTTCAGCCCTCTAGGTTTATTTGGGGAGATTTTGACCCGAACGAAACTGTTAAAAAACAAGAAAAATCATGTTCTTTTTGGTATAAAAATGGTAAGAGTAAGGGATAAAAGGTGAGACCCTCAAAAGGCACCCCTTTGATACTAACTCAATCCGAATACAAAATTTCAGCCCTCTAGGTTTATTGGGGTGACCTGTGCGAGTGGTACTAACATCGGAAACATTAAAAAAGCATAAAATTGTAGCTTAAAAATGAGGGTGGTGGGGATAAAATATTAAAATCTCCAAAAAGCACAACCTAGTTTCGAACTTTATCAACACACCAAATTTCAACCCTCTGCGTAAATTCTGAGAGGCTGTGGACTGGTTAGATCCAGCCAAAATCGTTTTTCGCCCTCTACTTCCTCCAAATTATCCCAGGAAGCTGAATTTTGAAATTTTGAAATGTTGTAGATAAATGACCGAACATTATTTCCAGTCGGTTTGGAAAAATTTTATTGTTTTACCGCCCCCCAGTACCCCCTCAAAATTTGGGTAGGATCCAAAATTTCCCCAAAATTTAACCCCACTTTGATAGTATTGTTTGGGAATGAGCCCCACTTACCAAATTTCAACTCTTAGCTTCCTTATCTCTTAACTTTCTTTAACAATAAAACCGGTTGGAAATAATGTTTCGGTGAATTATCTACAACATATCCAAAATTCAGCTTCCTAGGATGGTTTGGAGGGAGTAGAGGAGGAAAAAAGGATTTTAGCTGGATCTAACACGCCCCCAGCCCCCCAGAATTAACGCAGAGGGTTGAAATTTGGTGTGTTGATAAAGTTCGTACTTAGGTTGTGCTTTTTGGAGGTTTTAATATTTTACCGCCACCCCCCTCATTTTTAAGCTACAATTTCATGCTTTTTCGACGTTTTCGATATTTGTACCACTCGCACAGGTCACCCAAATAAACCTAGAGGGCTGAAATTTTATATTTGGATTGAGTTAGTATCATGGGGGTCTCTTTTGGTAGTCTCGACTTTTAACCCCTTCCCCTACCATTTTTATTCCCAAAAGAACATGATTTTTCTTGTTTTTTAACAGTTTCGTTCGGGACAAAATCTCTCCAAATAATCCTAGAGGGCTGAAATTTTGTGAACAGGTTAAGCTAATAGCCAGACACTGCTTTTTGGAGTTTTCAACTTTTAACCCTTACCTCCACGATTTTTACGCCATTATTTCCTTAATTTTTTTGCTTGTTTTCTAACACATCTAGACACTCTCTAAGAAATCATACCGTTCACAATTGCCCCAATTCACAATTACCCCGGTCAACCCTATATGACTTTATTTTGAAAACCATAAACTTGTTGGTAAAATTATTAATTGTCTCTTAAGTTAAAACCTGTATTTATTATTGTAGTATAACCTCAACCGTCACTCTAAAAAGGACAGTAACTGGGCCCTTTAGCTTATATTATAACATACATAATATGGTAAACGGTGCATATCTAGGTCGGCCGCTTACATTCCTAGACTGGGCTCCCGGTCCGAGCACCTAAAGATCCAAATAACATATTAACTCTATTTACTACCGCACATTTTTCCTAATTTTACCGGTCAGAACGGCCGGTCAGAATGCAACCGGCGAGCATCAACGCCCGGTTCGGACACACCGGTCGTTACCAAGCAATCACATACACCGGCCGTCACCATACAATCACATATATACCGGTTTGTTAGCCCGGTTTTTCATTTTAGCACAAACTTCAGACTGTTAAAAAATCAAATAAAAAAATATAAATATTCCTTAAATACTAATAGGTGTAAAGTTCTGAATATCAGTATCATCATAGAAAGGAATATGAAAGGGCACTTTGTAACCCGCCCGCACTCATATTATTGCCAAGGGCTCTACTGAGGGTGTAAGATTTTCCAAATGGTTGATACGCCCTCTACAACTCTTTTATATCTCTCTGGACATAGATTTGCGTCATGAAAACTTCTAGCTTACAAGTGATTTGCAGAGTACATCTTTCTGGCTTTAAAAGCTTTTCTAATACTTCTTGTGAATTTTGGGTGGTTTCAACCCCTTAGAGAAGTACTTTTGACATTCCATTCTATAATGATATTGATATTTATAATTTTATATCTACCTTAGGGACATTGGACTCTATACAAAAATTTAAGGGGTATAGGAATTTTTTTGATTTCGGATTTGCACTCGGCGTGAAAAAATGCGTAGAAATGTCATAGTCAGCCATCCAGATCTCGACCTTGGTTTTTTTCGTGGGGGTGTCTTACTGTTACTTAACCTGAATTTATATTTTTTTTAAGACACCTTCCACCAATCTGACTTGCTGAAATTTCTACACATGATAACTTTGCTGGAGCAAAATACCTAACATACATTTTTTTTTGGTAGATGTCACTCATAGAGATACATAAAGAGGCAACTTAAAAAATCGTTTAAAAAGTTAAATAGTCATTAAAGAAAAAGATGACAGCAGTCATTTGTATTTCTAAACTATATTTTGTCTTTATCTAATGAATGACAAAATACATTTGTTAAAGAAATGCCAATTTTGAGTCAGGAATAAACAAAGATACACTAAACCTTTAATGTGTTGTTGTCACACTCTTATCAATTGTTTATATTGGAGTTTTTGTTGTCATAGAGCCCAGTTGTGTACAACATACTTGCTTCAAAAATAGGTACATAGTTCGCCATCCATGTATATCACTGGTGACACTCAAGGGGTTGGTCTAAATAATGCACCCTCAAAAATTCAATTATTATTTTAATGTAGTAAATGACGTCATATGAATGCAAAAAAATGTATGATATAAAGCTATTGTATACCAAAGTTTTGTATTAATTTCATCTAATTATCTTCAATAGTTTTGAAAAAAAAAATTAAGTTAAGGGTTTACCCCCACATCTCTGACAATATACGGGGTAGAGGTCTAATTCCTATATTTTCGAACATTACTCACCATTAGCAACATTCATGAAAAAAAATAGCCGAAAAAGGTGCTGGGCCGAAATCCCATACGCACTCGGCTAGACTCTTTTTTATTTTATTACTAGCTGCGACCCGCGGTTTCACTCGCATAAAATTATCTGAGTTATAGGTAAAATTTATGTCAGTTCAATCGTATATTCCAAAATTTTGTACAAAATCTATTATTTATAGCACTTGACCTTGCTCGCTAAATGACCCTAAAATAACTATCTTCATATTTTATTAGCATGGGTAATTTCCCCGCCGTCAAAACTAAGTATACGTACCTATATCACCAGTTTTAGAATTGTTTCTATTTTAGGCTCTTCAAGGCACCAAGACTCCGGGAAATCATTTTAACGTCATTCACAAAGATCTCAACAGTACTTGAGTAAAAATTTTCAAATTTCTTCAACTTTTTTAATTTGCGCCCTATTTGGCGTAACTGACGGACAATGTGAGCACATGTCCATTTAAATTTGATATTCTGAAATTTTGTACAAAATCAGTTATTTATCTGCTTATGTGCTTCGCTTCGCTCGCTCGACGACTTTAAAATATGATTCATATTTTCATATTTTCAAGTCATATTCATATTTTTATAGCATATCTAATTTTCATAAAATTTTATCAAAATCAGTCAGGTTGTTTAATTAGAGTATCGAGTTATTTAACTCGATAGCGCTAGAGGATTCATTCCAACTTCACCTTAATTTCAAATCAGATATTCTGAAATTCTTCGCTATATTCGTATTTCAATAGCATGCCTAATTTTCGGACTTTGAGATCTTATCGTAGATAGTTAGATATTCATACTGACAATTTTAAGAGCACTATAATTTGTGAGACATTTTGAGATCCCAGGGTTCTGACGAATATTTCTGAATCCACATTAATTTATTTCGGAATCTCAATAATATTAGAGAAAAATTTGGATAAGATCCGTCTGATTGTTTATTTGAATGTTTTTTTTGGGTCCGCAAAAGCCTACGGGGCAATTTTAGCCTCACGTCTATTTTCTTCAGAAACAGTATTATTCGAGAAAAATTTGGTTAAGATCTCTCTAGCCATTTATTTTGGGCTTCTTTGGAGAGCCAAAAATTTGATAACGATACGTTCAGTCGTTTAAGCTTTCTTGGGGGTTCTAAGGTCCTACAGGATAACTTTAACTTTGATAGTTTTTTTTTGGTTTTTTTTTTTTTTTTAATTCGTGTACCAATTTTACCTATAGTTTTGTTTAATCATTTTTTTTTTGATACCTGCTACTATTTTCCCGGAACTACTGAGGACAGATAAGTAAAGTCCATATTTCATTTTTCACCGAGACCGACTCGATGGAAATTTCATCTGTATGGAATTTACTGAGAATAGCAGATGTGCCAATTGATGATAAATGGGATAATTGGACAGTCCAGTTGTTTATTTATTTATAGAATAGTAATTAATTTCATAATAGTCGTAGGCAAAAACATTATTGGTGGTATCTACAGAAATATTTATTAAAACTTACAAAAACCCCAAAATTATTTTTTTCCAAATACTTAGCAACTATTTAAAATTTGTATGATTTTTTTATAAATCGTCTATAGGTTGCTGTATACTGTAATAAAAAAATTGATATTTTACGGTTTCTCGTAAATTTCGACGGTTAGACAAAAAATTTTGCAAAACCCTTTCTTAGCGAGCGCCTACGACCCAATAGGGACTTACATGCTGAATTTCAAGTTTGTAGGTATTATAGTCCTGGAGATTTTGTGATAGATGAGTGAGTAAATGAGTGGTATTTCGCTTTTATTTATATATATATATATATATATATATATATATATATATATATATATATATATATATATAGATTATCTTGAAAATCCGGAATTATCCTGGAGACGACGAGTTTCTAAAATTTTTAATTTTTTTTATCCTGCAAATCCTGGAATATCCTAAAAAGACAGGACGAATTTTCATCAAATCTAGCTAAGACCTATCCCGGAATTACAAAAATGTGTTAAAATTGGTTAAGCATTTTTGGAGATAAATAGTAACAGACACACACATCTCTTATCCCAAAGGCATATACCTTTTCCGTTCGGTCGTGGGTAAAAAATAATTTTTAACAAACAAATTTTTTTTAAACTTTCTGTTTAATTTTTGTAATATATAGTAACATGATCAGTGAATATCCATAATTGGCAGCAGTGCGGATTTTTCACTTTAAACTCTCCCATGATATCCGAAATATCAATTAGTTAATAAACTATTGTCAATATTTCAACATCTGATCAAAATTATTGAAGGAAATTAATCATTTTTATGTTTCATGAATCTTCTATATTCAAATAATTGTTTATCATAACTATCACTGACGTTTCAGTATTTGTTGAGTAAAGATAGACGGTAGTTATTAGGCAAAAATAAATCCAGGTTTGGAGTTTAAACAGGGTGCCAGTTTCTTAGTCGAATTTTCTCCGAAAATTAGACTTATACAGTCTATACGATAAGAGCTGCGAGAGGCGAGAGTAGGGGCGCTATCCGTTTTCGGACCCGTAGAACACGAATATGTAGAAAAAAAAATGTCTGATATATATATATATATATATATATATATATATATATATATATATATATATATATATATATATATATATATATATATATATATTTCCCGCCACCTTTTAATTTGTGTAGGGCCCCCCTATGGAAGTTAAGAGATTAAATTTGGTAAATGGGGCTCATTTTCGAGGCACCTCACACTATCAAAGTGGGGTCAAATTTTGGGCAAATTTTTTTTCTGACCCGACCTTTAAGGGGGTGGTGGGGGGCGGAAAAGCAATAAAACTTTTCCAAACCGGTTTTAAATAATGTTTCAGTCAATTATCTACAACATATCCAAAATTCAGCTTGCTAGGATGATATGGTGGGAGTAGAGGGGGGAAAAACGATTTTCGCTGGATCTAACAGGCCCCCAGCCCCCCAGAATCAACGTAGAGGGTTGAAATTTGGTGTGTTGATAAAGTTCGTACCTAGGTTGTGCTTTTTGGAGGTTTTAATATTTTACCCCCACCCCCCTCATTTTTAAGCTACAATTTCATGCATTTTCGACGTTTTCGAAGTTTGTACCACTCGCACAGGTCACCCGAATAAACCTAGAGGGCTGAAATTTTGTATTCGGATTGAGTTAGTATCAAGGGGGTGCCTTTTGGGGGTCTCGACTTTTAACCCCTACCCCCACCATTTTTATACCCAAAAGAACATGATTTTTCTTGTTTTTTAACAGTTTCGTTCGGGTCAAAATCTCCCCAAATAAACCTAGAGGGCTGAAATTTGGTGTACAGGTTAAGCTAATAGCCAGACACTGTTTTTTGGAGGTTTCAACTTTTAACCCTTACCCCCACGATTTTTACGCCAATATTTCCTTAATTTTTTTGCTTGTTTTCTAACACGTCTAGAGACTCCATAAGGAAACCTAGAGGGCTGAAATTTTGTACGTGTATTCAGTTAGTATCCAGCTAGTACCTTGTAGGGAGTCCGCATCACTTTTCCCCCCACTTCTCCCATTTTTACATCGGAATTGAATGCTATTGTTAAATGTGTTTTAAAAGCATTATGTTTATTCTAAATACAAGTAGGCGAATAGTAATTTTAAAAAATTTAAAAAAAAGTGAACTTACTTTTATGACAAATGAAATACATACATATTAAGTAATTTAAAAATGTTATTAAAGTCACTGTTTATTTATAAATTAGGAATTTTGGATTTTTAGTATTTATAAAATAGAAATTTTGGATTTTTTTGGAAAGAAAAAATATCTTTATAAAGGCCTTCCAGTTTACTATTGAAGGTCCTTTTTTAATATTTAAAACTAAAACATAAAGGCAATTAGCGGATAAACATGGGCAAGAATGTCCTCGTACGAATTGTGTTGGCTTTTTTTCTGCTACCTGTTTTCGGCACAAAATTGAAATTTACTGAGATACAGCCCTTAAATACTTAAAACCTTTTTTTAAAGCCTCGATCAGCCGAACACTCATCACCAGTTTTGAAACCAACAAAATGACAATTCGGTTGTAGACTTTCAATCACATTTCGCTTGTAGACATTCAATACCGAAGATGAAGGGGAAAATTCGACTACCGTGATGGGGCCCCGCTGCTCACGGCGTTTTTTCAGATACCTACATTTATACATTCATTAGGGTACAATGTAGCCGGTATATATTTGATGGAAAGCTTTGAAATTTTATATCTCAAAGTATTTCCTGTTTTAAACATCATTTTAGTTGTACGATTCTTTACTGCACGGAATTCAAGACAAGAAACAGTTTAAACATAAAATCACTTTATATTAAAGTCTGTTACGAGTAGGGGAAAAGGGGGCACTTTTGAACAGGGGGCACTTTTGAACAACTTAAATTTCTGATAGAAAATGTTAGTTTATAAGGCCGTTTATGAGACTGTAGATCAGTTACATCTAGTACTATTATTCGTCGTTCATGTAGTAATTTATCTTATCATATGTCAATAGTGAGATTACGTTTACTGTTTCTGAGAGTTATTTTAGTATGTCATGCTGTATAAAAATTTGTGAAAAAAAAAAAACAAGTAAATGTTACTGTCAATTTGAGATTAATTTTTATTTTGTAAGTAACTTATTGTAGCAATTGTTTTTTTAAATTAAAATTAATATTTTAGTATTCCTATAAATCTGACGACAATTTTGACTATAATAGGCACGGGGGAGTTTTGAACATATTCGCGAACATTTGACGCGAGTGGTACTGAAACTTTAATTCTTAGGTAAAAAAGGTACCCACATACAAAAGAAAACGAGAAAAAATTAACAACGAAATTATAAATTCTGCTGTTAAAGAAGTCTTAGATGGGAAAAGGGATGGGATCAATATAAAAAAAAAATCAAAATCAAATCAATCACACAATATTGTAGTGGAAAGCAAAAACAGATTGGAAAATTACGTAGAGGAGCTGGTGCACAAAAACATTTGTCCTTTGAACATGCTAGAGTTACAGATGAAATTGATAACAAAGAAAACAAAGATAATGATATCGAAAAAATCAAAATAGATTTTTTACTAATTCAATTAAAAATAAAAAGAATTAATAAATTTTGTGTGGTTCAAGTAAGAAAAGCTTTTGGATTTCCAGAATTTGAAATTATTTTAAGTAAAGAAAATATTTTATGTAAATTTTTCTTTCCCGAAAAGGAAGAAATCAAACTTATTGACATAGAGGATATTATAATGAAATTACTAAATCTCAAAAATTTTTGTGGGTGACTGCGCGTACAGAAAAATTACATTTCCAGTAGATTTAAAAAATTTCAGAAGTGTCCCATGTTATGTTCAATAGTGCCCCGTAGGAGGGGCAGAATTGAAGGAAAATAAGGCTTTAATTTTCTTGTAATTAAAACAGAATAAAATAAATTTTTGTTATTTATTTTCTTATGAAATTATGTGCAAAAGTATGAATAAACTTATTATATAATTAAAATTTTTAATTTTTTTTTCTTACACATTTTTTGACATACATTGTAAAAAATGTTCAAAACTGCCCCCCTTTCCCCTACAACGTAGCTGTCGCATCCCAATGGCAGCGCATTTTATTTCAAGGTCTGCAATTATTTCAAGGTCTGCGATTAATCCGCAAACGGAGGATTACTCACTATTGACCTACGTGTGGCCACCGTTATTAAAAGGCATCGGCGCTAGTGTAACAATAAGATAATTAAATACGTCTTTAGTTAATTGGTCAAATTTCCTTCTTATGTCAAATACCATGATTTATGCTCGATTCGCCTGTTCCCATTTCGCCAAACTAATTAAAATTTCCTAATTCGCCTAACGGCTTAAATTGTAGTATCGTTTCGCTTCACAACTTTCCTTCCTACTGTTTTGACCAGACTTAGGACTGTTATTAATTTTTGATAGGTGTAAAAACTATTGGTGTAGTTAAAAATTTATTCGCTTTATGCTTCGTCAGTTTAAAAATATGCTGCCAGTGGGGTGTCGCACACAGCTTCTGCGTACTTAATGCAGACTTTTATACAATCTTTAAATTTATTTTGTGCTTAAACTGCCCCTTGTCTTAAATTTCCTGCCTTATCATATTATTAAAGTGATGTTTAAAACAAGAAATACTTTAAGATATAAAATTCCCAAGTTTCCCATCAAATATGTAGGTACCGTGAAATTATATTTTCGTCGTTCTGTTCAAGAAAATTTGTTGCAATTCAAAATATTTATTAGATCTCTACCAGTTGTTTTAGAAGTTTTTCTATTTTAGGCCCTTCTTGAAGTACTAAGGTCCTGGGGATCATTAAAACCTTACTTTCAACTTTTTCGGAAATCTCTATTGTATTTTAACAGAATTTTCTAAAAAGTTCTTCAGCTTTTCGTTTGCTAAGAACCTATCGCCACTTTATCCTTAGATTTTTGTTTTGCCTATCTTTATTTAATTTATTTTTTTATCTTTATAATATAACCGGAGCACCACGTTTTGATTCGACAAACTCATACATTTTTACTTAAGCTAATAGTCTTGTAACTCGCGCTGTTTTTCAAGCATATTTTTAAAGGCATTCTTTTTGAGGAAGAACAAATGAAAAGTTTTGAATTTTTAATATGTTTTTATTAGCGAATTTCGAAAACTCGAAATTCAGCTATTATTATTATTATTATTGAGCTCGAAATTCAGTCTCATGACGCAATTTGAGTCCGGGACTATGGCAGAAATATGTTTTGAGGTCCCGAGAATACGAAAATGATATTCACTAAAATTTATATATATATATATATATATATATATATATATATATATATATATATATATATATATATATATATATAATTATAAATATATATATAGATATATATATATATATATATATATATATATGTATATATATATATATATATATATATATATATATATATATATATATATATATATATATATATATATATGTCGCCACGATAACTTTCGAACGAAAGGTTTAGTGCTTAAGAAATTTTCTGTGCGAACTAAAATCCGGATTAGCTCGGCTAAGTTCGTCAGCCAGACACGTGGGATGCCCAGAAGTAGGCTTTCTGACCATTTTTTATCATTCGATCCCATCATTACACAGTTCGATTTTTACATCGTTGAAAAGCCAAAAAAAAATTATGAAGAAAATATTCTTATAATTTTCTTTCTATCATAAGTGAGGAGTTCAAATAAAAAAGCAACTTTTTTATTTATGATTATTTTGCTTGTTGGAATTTTTTCAAATTAGGGATGGTTTCAAATAGAAAATTTTGTTTTTGAAACATTCATTACTCTTCCCTGTGGGCAGAGGGGGGAATTTTTCACAAGTTTTTAAGCGTTTACAAGGAACGCCATATCTCAAAACTAATGAATATTTTTTAAATATTTTTTCATTATTTTATTCCTAAAGAACCTGTCTATAAAGCTGAGTGTGGGTTTCAGGTAATTTTAAAAATTAACTATAAAATTGTAATCCCAAAGTTCTAAAAATTATAAAACCCAATTTTTTATTAAAAACAAAAAATGTGTAAAAATAGTTAGAATTGTTCAAATGGTAAAGCATACTCCACTTTATGCGCAATATGTTTATGAACAAAATAAAATAAAAATTAGGTCTCTATCTTTTCTAGAACTTGAGATGTGATTTTCCTTGTCGGGAAAAACACCAGCTTCGGGAAACGGTAAAAAACAAAAATAATAACAAAAGAAGCGGTTTACTCACTGTTTATTAAAACGTCCACAAAGGCATACAACTAAAAGAACATTATCTCAGTGCATACTATAGCTTATGTACACACCAAAACTAAATAATACTGATCAAATCTCGAGGGAGGGGGCGAGCGTTGGCTGTGCAGCGGCTCACAAATAGATATTTTTCTACTTGAAAAAAAAATTTTTGGCCATGTTTTATATATCACCGTGTTTGTAAAGAACCACAGAACGAAATAAAAACAAAAAACATGATTCAAAAAAAATTAGTTTATTAGCCGTTTCTGGCGTGAACTCCCCCCTTAAGTATTTTTCGAGAAAATTGTAATTTTTCACATTTGTATTAATTTTCTCTCTTTGTTAGTCTAATAAGTAATTTATATTTATGTCTCAATTCTTTATAAACTATAAAAATATTTCTTTTTTTTTTTAAAGAATTTTGTGAGAACAAGTGAAATTTATCCACATATAATTATGTATTATAGTACAGAAAGTTTTGTTTCTCATTTATTGCATTATAATTAGCATAGTTCTCTCTCAAGTTGAAAAATGAAAATTAAGCTAATTTTCTCAGCTTATGTAATGAAGATATTTTTTTTTTTTTATTGAATTTTAAATAAACAAGAAATTTAAATTTATGTTATGATATAATATTATTAAATATGAAACAAAACAATAAATATATAATATGTATGTATGCACGGAACAAAATTTTAAATTAATCGATTTTGAAAATTTTTTCACTAACAATTATTAATGTCAGAAAGTTAAACAATTTTAAATGAATTTAAGGTATCTTATGTCGGATCCGTCAAAGTTTTGGGGACTTAAAAGGCCAAAAATTAATTACCCAATCGATTTTAAAAATTTTTTTACAGTTAGTAAGTTGAAGTATTTGAACTAATTAATTAAATGATGTCCGCAAGAACCTTACGGACTCTTACAAGTTATATGAGATCCCTAGAACTCCTTTCTTACTGTTGGAGTACTAGAGTTGTATGAATTACGCCAGAGTTTACTGACCCCATAATTGTAAAAAATAAACTAAACAACCAATTTTGAAAATTTTTTCACTGTTACAGAGCTAAACTATGTATTTTAGATAGACATAGATTACATTATGTAATGTCCGCCAGGATCCATAGGACTCAAAAATGTCAAAAATAAAATAACTGACCGATTTTGAAAACTTTTTTACTATTACAGAGGTAGTCTATTTTACAGGTTGTGTTGTCTGAGATCCACAACTGAACTGCGGCTGCAAATGCGGCGTAGAATGCTACACAACGGGTTTTGAAAATACTTTTACTGTTAGATAGGTAAAATATCCTATATATATATATATATATATATATATATATATATATATATATATATATATATATATATATATATATAAAGTCGGCCTAGAAAATACGGTCGAGGTGATTTTTTAATGAGGTCCACCGGGATCTTGCAGATCTGAAAACGCCAGTAATAAGCTACCGAATCGATTCTAAAAAATTTCTCACTGCTAGAGAACTAAATTATTTTAGATGGATACAACTATGCTGTACAAAATCCGTTCGGATTCTTGGGGCGCCAAAAATACCAAGACTAATTACCCAGCCGATTTTAAAAATTCTTTTACTCTTAGAAAACTAAACTATTTTAAATAGGTACAGGTCTTAGATGAGATCCGCCAGTGCCCAATATTTGGAAATTCGCTATGTTATGCAGATGCTGCGACAGGGGTATTAACATCTTAAGGTAACAAAAAAAAATTTTATTTGATTTTTATTTTATTATTATTATTATCACTTGAAGTTTGCGCCTCAAAAAAAAGCACGTGGATGGTCCGGGTGATTTTGACTCTTGGGGGCATCTGAAATCAAAAACTCTTAATTAGTCTTAATCTATAGATATGCCATTCTGGTCGGAACTAGAATAATGAAATTTTAGGGAAAAATAACAAAATGGCGGACTTCGAAAAAAAAGTCATTTTTTTTCGAAGTCCGCCATTTCGCCGATCTGGTGAATCAGAACTATTTGTTTGTGTCTAACATGTGGTCAGAAAAAACACACCTAAAGTGTACCAGATTTTAATTTCAGGCGAAACGGAAACAGGCAAAACAGGAATATGCCGTAACACTAAATACCACAGCCTAATTTTTTTTATTGTTTTATAAGAATTGCGGAAGATGACCCAGACGTAGGTACTGGTGCGGCGTTTTGTTTGAAGATCTTGAAACCGTACGGTACAATATGTTGAAAATACAGAAAACACTCATACCTATGTGTAAATAAATTATAGTTTTGTTTGTATTTGAATAGTTATAAAATAAATACAGCAATACTGTTTTCTGTTCTGAATAGTAATATTTTTCAAAAAGTTTTTAAAACTCAAATTTCAAATTGAAATTTTATATTTCTGTATGTGGATGTAATAGATCTAGAGAATAGCTGCGAAATAAAATATTTTGGTTCATATACCTCATCGACCGACATATGTTTATGCTCAGCATTTGTCTACAAACCAAAACTATGTGAATATAAATCCGAATTTATTGACAATTTATATATATTTGCGTGTATACATTCTTTTCTATTGACAAATTGACAAGCCACTATCGATAAGTTTTGTATTTAAATTACCTAAAATGAAAAATTCAATTATGACTGCGTCACGCAAGTTTCTCTCCATTGTCAACTAAAACAAACGTTTTATTTTGTAAATATACATAATTAATTTAAATTATAGCGTTTACAATAAATTCGTAATATTAACAAGTTGACATGATAAACTAGTTAAAAACATGAACTGGTTTTTTAACTAGTTAACGGTAGTCAAAAAGGTTTGGTTACGTTAGCAAAGACATTGTCAGTGACTCATAATTAAAATAAACTGATCAATTATTTATAGGAAAAACGTAATTTTACTATTTATGATTTCTGTATCTTTAATAAATTATACGCAAGTAGGTATATTGTATAAAATTTTGAATAAATTTGAATAAAAATGCATTACATATTATCAAGAAAAAATTTTTTTTTATATGATTTCACAGGCCTACAGTGTGTAGACAAAAGTTTACCTCAAAAAAAGAAATTTTTTGAATTTTCTCCTTTTTATTTTTAAAAAACTAGATTATGTATTCTCTAACTGTAGGACTATGGGCCGATTCTGCGTAAATTTGTTAGGAGTTTCCTAAAATGTTTTGCCTGAAATGTGATTTTGAAATCAATCGGAAGAGATACATTCGCTAAATTGAAGGGATGTAACAATACTTGATTTTGCTGATACGATACCGATACCGATTATTGTAGTAAATAATTGGCGACACCGATACCGATACGAGATATCGATGCCTCAGTAGATAGTAAAGCAAATTATATATACCTCGGGCGGTTATATGCACAAAGGTTTTCAAATTATTTACAGATAATCTGTTACGCAAATCATTTTGTATGAGACCTGCGGTTGAAAAACTTTTCGATTTTTCGCTGTTCGCATTGTGTGATATCGGCTGTATTTTAATCGGAGATACAGATACATCGGCTTGCCGATTATATCGGCCGATATATCGGTATCGGAATCGGTATCATTACATCCCTACTAAATTGTTAGTATCCTGAAAAAGTCTCATCATCTGTCATAATAACGAACAGTATTGCACAAACGACCGAGTGTTAAACATTTTTAGAACTGCTCCCGCTGCTTAAAAGTAATCAATCAGCATCAAAGCTATAATGGTGTAAGTTTCATAAGTTTTCGAATATATTCTTGTGAATAATGGGTAAAATGTAGCTAATAAATATTTTTCTAGTTAGAGAGCTATAAAATACTAAAATAAACGGAGTCAAATTAAATATTTATTCAAGTGTGTTTACAGTATATAATATTATACAGTAGACTCTCGTTAATTCAAACCTGCGATAATTTGAAACTCTATAATTCAAAGGTATCACGAGTTCCATACAAAATCTCTTTATATTTCGAACTAAAACAATACATTTTTAAACACTTGGTAATTCGAACGAAAAATTCATACGTAACAAAACGACGCGTTAATTACAACTCAACGGCGTCAAACACTCGACGATTCAAAGTTGCAGAGGGAAAGAGACAGAAAGATTGTAAGTACATTTTGAGACAAGTTCAAGTTCATTCATCGCAAATGCTTAAAAAATTAAAACTGTTACCTGCGATAATTCGAACCTCTCTATAATTCGTAATATTTTAAGAGTCCCTCGAGTTTCGAATTAACGAGAGTCGACTGTGCCATTAAAACGATCTTATTATCGAAAATAATCATAAGAATTGGGGGGGGGGGGTAATTATTTTTCACTACTTGGTATCATTTATTCTAAACTAGCTGCGGCTCGCAGCTTCACTCGGGTACAGTATATTATGCAATAAGTGCGGGAAATTGTCGATTGCCCACGAGAGCGAAGTTGAGTGCACGATCGTAGTGAGTGCGCGTATTCGCTCGAGTGGGCAATCGACAGCCCTACACGAGTTGCATATACTATTTTTTTTACGAGTTTCACACACTTTTTTGCATTTTTATTACTACTGTTTATTCCTTTTTAAAATAATATTTTTGAATGTTTGTCTTTTTTTGAATTAAATAATATTTAAATTACTTTGTTGGTGGTTTCTATAGAAAGAATTATGAAATATTTATTAGATGAAAAATCAAGAGACGGCTTTGCGTGTTTTAATTAAAGGGCATAGCCGGGTAAGGTAGGGAAAACGGCCCTTGACGCAAAATTGATTGTTTTTATAGGAAATAATACTTTTTAGCCCCAGATACATTCCTGCCAAATTTCAACCCTCTGAGGCTAATAGTTTATGAATACACAAACAGACAAAAATTTTCAAAAAAAATTTTTTTTTACGAAATTACTGAGCCGATTTATTTGAGTTTAATATATATTGTGTACCCACCTTAGGCAAAGTAATAAAAAAAAAAATAACCTTATATCCCTTTATTATACTAATTTTTTTAAATTTTTAAATTTAAGTAAATTTTTTTTTGGCACTTACGCGTTAGCGACACCCACCATTTTTTGTTCAATAATATGTCTCTTAGTACTCTATAACATATATTTTTATGGAAAAATTTCAGTTGGTAGAACATAGTAATATTTCAATACAAATGCATACCATGTTAGGTACTACATATATTACTTATGTATAAAAAGGGCTATAAAGTAAAATATCTACCCTATTTCTAAAATAATACAATTACATACGTTCATAACTACGATAAACTAGTTTAAATTTACTCAAGTCCAACATTATCTGTCGTTTGTCTTTTTTTATTAATAAAACAAAATAGATATTGATTTCTCTTTTGTTAGAGTTGTTTTATTTGTAAGACGTCAAGTGAAACTTTATTAGCTCATACACCACGTATTACAACGTCAACAATTTCATACAAAGTTTATTAGCTGTCAAAATAGTACACCAGTTGGTCATTTCGTTATCATTCCCCATGACCCGTCATCGTGTTAACAAAAGAAGACAAACAGCAGATAAAGCTAGACATTTGTCTAAGACTGTTTCTCGTTGTTATGAACGTATATAATTTTATCATAGAAAAAATCGACTTTCTGCACCTCCTCAAGAAGTGCAACAAAAACATCAAGTGAGAGGGTCTATTCTAGTTAGTTATATGTACCTACATGTAATTTACCTACATATTTTTATAACTACAACAAGTTTTAGCCGGACTGTTGTCGTTACTATATATTGTTGAAGTTTTTTGCTTCAATCTATTAAGTTAATACTTATTATTATTAAAGCAATATAACTTTTAAGACGTATTATTGTTATTATGATTATCTTTATTTAAATAAAGTTTCTAAAACTTATAATTTTTGCTGAGTTAGATGTAATTTTAATTAGTAAGTATGTTGAGATAATTTTATTGATTTCATTCAAGTATTCAGATTCATGGTAAAATTAACCTTGAAAATTATTTTTTAACAAGTTAAAACATATTTTTTATAACAAGTCAAAATATAAATTTTTTTAGACCGTCACAGGAACTCCAAGAACTGCAACTCAGGGGGGAAGAGAACATTTTATTGCACTCCTCAGAGTTCTACTGTGTTTTAGAAATCAGGCAGATGCTTTACTTTATGGTCCTTTTTATACATAAGTAATATATGTAGTACCGAACATGACATGCATTTGCATTGAAATATTACTATGTTCTACCAACTAAAATTTTTCCGTAAAATATATATGTTATAGAGTACTAAGAGACATATTATTGAACAAAAAATGGTGGGTGTCGCTAACGCGTAAGTGCCAAAAAAAAAATTTACTTAAATTTAAAAATTTAAAAAAATTAGTATAATATAGGGATATAACGTTAATTTTTTTTTTATTACTTTGCACACAATATATATTAAACTCAAATAAATCGGCTCAGTAATTTCGTAAAAAAAAATTTTTTTGAAAATTTTTGTCTGTTTGTGTATTCATAAACTATTAGCCTCAGAGGGTTGAAATTTGGCAGGAATGTATCTGGGGCTAAGAAGTATTATTTCCTATAAAAACAATCAATTTTGCGTCAAGGGCCGTTTTCCCTATCTTACCCGGCTATGCCCTTTTGCGTATTTTATTGTCAATTTGCGTGTGGAAAGTATACTTTCCGCACGCAAAAATGTATGTGGGAAGAGTACAGAGGGCAAACAGCTATTTTCCGTACAAAAATATGTGTGCCAAATTAGTGCTTCTCCCGCATGAGTAATAAAAAATTATTTGAATTATGGGTAAAATTACTTTTAAGTTAGATATTCTGAAATTTTATAACTTATGCATCATAAGACTTCTATGTAGATACCTGTACCAGTAGTTTTAGGAGTATTTCTATTTTCACTCTTTCTGTGACGCTTTAACCTCACTTTCATCTTTTCCTAAGATCTCAATAGCATTTGAACAAAATTTTGTCAAGATCTTTTCAGCTTTTCAATTTGGGCCCTATTTGATAACACTGGCGAACAATTTTAACCTCACGTTACATTTGAATTTGATATTATGAAATTTTGTATAAAATAAGTTCCTTGTAGTGTTTTGTTTAGTAAAGCCGTTTCCAAGCCGTTTCACTGAATGAAAATCTATTTCATTCACTTATCAAAAAAATACATAAACGTCTTCATATTATGATATTTCTCAAGTAACATTAATTTTGATTTCAAAGGCTTTTCAGTCTTGCCAACAGATGCAGAATTTATTCCTTTTAATAGCAGTTGCGTCAAGACATAATCATATCAAAAACGAGACAAAAAAAGACTACGGAAACTTAACTTGGACGTGGTGTGGCATACATTTAATGATTTTTGTTTATTGAAATGCTGAACAAAGACCGCCCGACCGGAGTAAAAATTTCTATGGCGGTCCCGTAACTGGTTCAAAATTAAAGTAACATAAGCATGTTCCATAAATAGGACTTTACTGAGCGAGTTGCAGTTATAGATGAGCGTGAGAAACCAATAACAACTACTAAACTCACTACGATTTTTAATTTTTCTGAAAGAAGCTTCCTAAAAACGGCTTTCTGTTTCATGAATGATGGAATATAAATTTTTTTGTATAACATGCACTTTTGAGGACACATTGTACAATATGTTATAACACATTTGACGAGAAAAAATAATATATAATTGCTATCCTATCGTATTTAATGTGACGAATGTGTATTCATTTATTTCGAACCCTGCCATTAGAACGAGTATCATTCATAAATCATAACCAACTTTAGTTACATGTTTGACCTTTAACGTTCAACTGTATATATACCGGTCAGTAAAACAGATTACAGTAATATCTAATAAAAAAAAATAAGGTAAAAGCACCAGTAGTCGTCATGTTAAGACATGAGCAGGACTTTACATTAAATTTTTTCGTTCATAATTATACGAAATAGCCAACAGTAAAGCTAAAACGAAAGAGAATTTTATGGTTTTTCAGGAATATTTTAATTTATTTGAATATTTTGATAATAAATATATTAATAAAAATAAAATAAAGGAAACAGTGTGGTGTACCAGTACCCGTCCATAAAAAATTAACGATGTTCCAGTATTCATCAAAGGAGAGACCCAGTATCCGTCATTCTTTAGAATATGATTAATCTTAAACAACTGAGCTATATAATTAAAATAATTAAGAATAAAGATTTATTTAAAAAAAAATTATTTGATTCTGTTATTTCCTTTCTACAATTCCTGCAGATATATATACTCGTATTGCCTAGACTGTCATTGAACTGATTCTTTTAGAATTCTCTTTAACTTTAGTACAACCATCCGTGATGCTAATTCTTCTGAAGCATTATCCATAATATCCATAAATGCTGTTTCTATACATTCTTTTTCATTAAAATTAATAACATTATGTACTGATTTTTGTCCTTTCTATACAATTACATCGTTATTAGTCGAGCTCAAAAAGTTACTGATCCATCATAATTCTATTAGACGCTCTGTATCTTTCAAAATTTCTATAAATTTTTCTTTCTTAAAATATTCTTCAATTTTCTTAAGCCGGTTTTTTATATCTCACGCCACCGAAGTCCTTGATTTTCTTAAATTTTGAGATAATCGCTTAGATAACTCCGGATGTCTATTGCAAAAAGACAAGAAGCACTTTCGTCCAGATCGACCATGAGTAAATTGATTTTCTCAAGTTTTGGATTAGTAGTTGGCTACTGTCTAGCAATTAAGGATCACAGTTTCATTCAAATGTATCATCCACTTTACTACGTTCTCATCTTCTTTGTTGGTTAAAATAATTGTGGAGGCACTTTTTGCATAATTGGCCTACTTTCCTTTTATCTGACAATGTGGTCTGGCAATTATCTGTCATATTATATGAAATTATTTGACTACGATAGAAATCGACATTTTTTTAACGAGTAGAATATCAAGAGCAATTATTTAATCTTCATTACTGCATTTTATATTGAAATTTACCTACAAAAAAGACGGTACCAAAAACCGTTACTATAGGGTACCAGTATCCGACATTAATTTACAAGGACTACTAAAATTTAATTGTTACAGAAAATAATGACGGATACTGGTCAGTAGCTTTATCACATTGTTGTGAATGTAATCCAGATTGTAAAATTTTAATGTAAAGAATATAGGAGAATATGTATCCTTTTTTTAAAATAGGTACAATTTATTACACCAATAACCGTCACTATGACGGTTACCGGAAAATGCCTGTATTTTATGTACCAGTAGCCCCCATCAAAAATAATAAATTTCTATTAGGTTTTCTGGCCTAAAAACTATTTTTTAACAATATTTAATTCACAAAACCTCAAAAAACAAAAAAATATAACTAGTTATGCGTTAACCCAAAATTACAGTAAAATTAAATTAGTGCTTACCTTAGCTAAAACTTACGAGTTTTAGTGACTAAAACTTTCAAATGAGTCGTTATTATATCTGTAATGCTAACTGAATGCTATCATAAATGGACATAAATGGAATAACCGTTGAGCATACTTTCCAGAACGTGTACCAGGAAACACAAAAAATATATGCTTCCTTAATATTTTAATATTTATCATTTTTTTGAAACTTGACGGCTACCGGGTCAATGACGGCTACTGGTGTTCTTACCTTATATATATATATATATATATATATATATATATATATATATATATATATATATATATATATATATATATATATATATATGTATATATATGTAACGCAATAATGTCTACAATCTTTTCATAATATCAACTGACGCTTGTTTTTTTCTCTTCATCATTGTAGAAATGGTTTATTTTCTTTTTTTCATTTACTATATATTATATATCCCCTGTTTTCTTAAAATTTCAAAAAGTAATAATATAGAACTTAAAGTTATTTAATACACTTAGTCTTGTAATCACTCCGAGTTGGTTATGTGGTTAGCATCTTCGATCTTGTCCGGTAGATCGTGAGTTCGAAATCAATCGGGGGAGGTACGTCATCAGCAACACAATTATACCTCACATTTTAATTTCAATAAAATCATTCCTCTCATCAAATGCAATCTGGCCCCATCAAAATCAATGCATATCCCTTAAGTTGTTCCCCCTCATTTAAACAATAAAAAAAAGTTTTGTAGTCGTAAATAAAGACTCGGTAAAATAATGTAAATGTTGTGTACAGCAATAAAACAACTGACGTTGAAAGCGCTTTTCTAAAAATGTTAAAGTTCAATAACACTAAAGGTAGTTTAACGCGTGGGGCGACGGAATTATGCAGCGTAACTTAGGGAAAGTGGTTAGCTAAATTTTGGAGATGCACAATGTTCATAATCTATCATCCACCACTTATTTTTAGGATCGAATAAACCAATCAATGTATTCAAACATTTAACTAACTAAATTCAAGAGTCAGTAACAGAATTGGAATTTGCTGTACTTCGTATAACAGTTAGTATAACGATATCCACTGGATTACTTACTTTTAAACATTAACTAAATTTATGTGAATTTTTACAAAAGAGTCTCCCAATTAAAAACCCAACTGATAAGATATTGGAAAAAAGAACCTTACTGTAGGTACTTTGCAACATATGATCACGCAATTAATCTTTTAAATCATCTAGAACTAAAGTTTTTCAATTTAAAGTCGACAAAATGATTTGAAGAAAATCTCAGCACACCAAATAGTATCGATAATTGGGGCAGTAAATTTGCCAAACGTACATCTCTGCTTATACAAAGACGTATAAGTACGAATACGTTTACAAATAAACTACTGTAATTTTTTATTACACATTACATGCTAGCAATCATCGAGCTACACTGACTGAAGTTAACGTAAGTTTTTTTTCTGATTTTTGCTTCTCTTTGCTATTATAAAGGTTCTTACCTACAATTTTCTTACAGAATGATTCAAAAATAATTATTATTTTAACAAACATAGGGATTATAGCGTCAAACAAAAATATTTAGTTTTTTTTTTGGAGGGGGGGGCTATTTTTTTTTAATTATGGAGAAATTAGGAGGGTGTAAATATTTACTAAACAATATTTGGTAATAAAATAAAATCACCAACTACACGTGGAAAATTCAATAAAATAGTTGCGATACCCTGCAATGGATACGGATACAGTGACTGTATAATATTCTTTATAACAGTGTGGCCATTGGAACCATATCCGCCATATTCAGGCCAAATTTGAAGTGAGTAACCGTAGTAACAGAATAAACAAGGTATACAAATTCAATGCATTTGGCCTGTTAATGGCGTCAACCAATAAAAAACTAGACCTACTAATGGCCACACTGTTATCAAGTATATTATAAAGTCACTGTAGATACGGATAAGCTCGACTAACACCTGAAACCGGTTCGGGAATTTTAATGACAATCACCCCTTCACTTTTAACAAGAAAGAGAACATACAGTCGAAAATTTTGAATCATTTATGTTTTTAATGGTAATGTTTTTCAAAAAAGCTCACTGCTTTTGGTCACATTATGTTGCTGCATTCTGGTTAATTCAGTCAATCTGAAAAAGTCGCAAACGATATATATATATATATATATATATATATATATATATATATATATATATATATATATATATATATATATATATATATATATAATAGACGTGATAGATGCCATAACATGTATGTAACTTCATTGAATGTAATATCAGTATTAATGCTATAACAGTGTTTATAAACACAAGCAGAAAATAATATTTGTACTTCGATTCGAGTTGAGAACAAATATTTTTTACTCAATATTATAACTTTGTAAATTGTTTTATCACAAACTAACTGCGGCCGGCGGTTCTCATCATATAAAACTATCTGGGTTAACTTATCCAGATAATGCAATATTATAAAACAAAAAATTACAAATTATTTGATATAATTATGGGTCAAATTACTTTTAAATCACATATTCCGAAATTTAGTACAAAATTTTCAATCTGATTTCCATTCGGCTGTTTAAATAATAATTTTAGAAGCATTTCAATTTTAGACCTTTTCTAAGGCGTCTAGATCCTGGAGAACAATTTAAACCCCCGTTCATTTTGTTCGAAATTTTAGTTATGGTTAGGAATTTGCTATAGGCGAATTTTAACCTCACGTTTATTTTTTTTTCGGAATCTTAAGAGAAATTAAGCACAATTTTGTAAAAAGCAGTTCAGCCGTTTATGTTAAACACTATCTGGGGCCAAAGCACCCTGAGGGTGATTTTCGGACTAACGTTTCTTTTTTCCAGGATTTCAATAGTGTTTGTACAAAAACGTAGTTCATTAGTGTTTAATTAGAAATTAACCAATAGTATAGCACTAACTATATCTAAGTACTTAAATAATAAGTAAATAAAAATTAAAAATAGATGGTAACCGGGAAAGGTGACCCAGTTTTGCTTTATTTATGTAGTAACTTTTAAAGAAAATAAATAAACGGTATCGAGGTAACAGAAGAGTAAAAATTAAGAAAAATGTTGAAAAATATAATCTTGCTCATTCTGTATATAAACTCTTGTTTCACTTGTAATGATCAACATTTGCAGTAATAATGAGCACCTTATACTAGCCACTATACATATGCTATACAATATAGAGGAGTTTCTATTCAATGGTTTGCCGTCAAAATTTTGTTAAGAATTAATTACAGAAGCTAATACAAAACATTATTTCTACGCAGAATAGGAGTCTATGCAGAATAGGATTTTATTACGCGAATAAATGAAAAAAAATTGAAAAGGTATTCAAAAAATTAATAATTTTTTCTATCGATGCTCTAAATCTTCAAATAAGACTAGAAGATATAAAATTCCGCTTAATTAACTTTTACATAGAGACTATATTACCAAATGAGGACTTTAAGGGGAGGTCTACTTGAGCGTCGTTAAAAAAAAAATCGATTTTTTTTTGCAGAAATTAGTAGCTAATTATGTGTAGAAAATGTTCCCAAAGTGATTTTGCTAGAAGTAATTTAAGGTAAGGTTTACTTGAGATTTGATTAAGAAATCGATTTCTTTTCCGAAATTGATAGAAAATTAGGTGTAGAATATGTTCTCAAAGTGATTTTGCAGAAAATAATTTAAAAAAAAGGTTTTTGCACATTAACCGAATCCAACTCTCTATAAAAAATAAAAAAAAAAAAAAAAACTAAAAAAACGTAGTTCACGCCATAATGAGCATTAAATTTAAAATTTTGAAAATACATTTCTTTATATATATTTTATAATATCTCGGAACCACATTTTTGGAACTGGTTGTCACGATAACTCAAAAACTATTCGATGGATCCTGTTTTTTAATTTTTTATTTTAAAGATAGTTCAATTCTGCGGCACCTCTACCTAAGTCCAATACACTCTAAATATTTTTTTTATTTTAAAATTTACTTTAAAGAGCGAAAAATAAGACAAAAATCGTAATCAAAAGTTCCGCCATTTTTTTTCTTTCAGCAATTTATTGATATTATAGGTATAGGTGCCGATACTGTTCATATATTTTATAAATCTTTTTCGTTTTTTGATTTCAGTGGCTTATTACCGGCGCTATGATGTCCACCAACAAGGCATCAGATTTTCGGATCGTCACACTGCGCTATCTACAAAATGGACAATTTTTTATATTTTTCCTTGAAAAAAATTTTTTTGTTTATTTTAATACTTAATAAATATGTGTACAAAATTTGAAATTTATATTTGTTTCCGTCTTTTAGAAAAAAATTCCAGAAAAATACATAACTTTTGGTTCATCTCAAGTAAACCTCCCCTTAAGGTATACGCCTAAATTTACCTCTGGTCTTAATTATATAACCATTATACAACTTTGTATAGATTTATAAGTTCTAAAGTGAAAACATTTTAATATAATTACTTACAATAAACTAAGATAAATGGAAACTAAAATAATTAGGTAATTTTCTCTCAATTATGGATTATCTCACAGTTAATAGTGTAATAAAATTATTCATGTTTTAGTACTGTCCATTCTTAGGTAATTTTTCTGCTTTTTTCTAATTTAGAGAGTGTGTATTTTAAATTTAGGCCAATTTTCTTAATTCAATTTTGGTAGTTGTCTGTTTATTTTGGGTCAGAAATTCATAGTTTTTGTGTTTTTGTCCGAAATTTGTCCATTTTCAGTATTTTAAGTTGAAATTTTCAACCTAATATTTTTGTGCGAATGCAAAGGCACTACACTTTCTAATTAAAATAATAATGAAGTACCTACACCAAGATGTATGTAAAACATGGATAAAGATCAAAGTGCCCCACCGTTGCGCTCGTAATAAAAACAAAAGTAGATGTATATTCCGTCTCGTGTAAATTCACATGACGGCAACCGAGTACTATCAGAATATCAGAATATTAGAATAACGGATCTGTATGTTATCCCAATGTTGCCAGAGTCGCTCGACCGCTCTTCTCTGATTCGCTACTTAAATTCCCCTTGGTTGATCATGTTACTCTCAGGATTATATCTTTTTAGAAAATTAGTCAGTAATTTATTAATAAAACTGACAGTAATAATATTAGATATAGCTACCTTTAATTTGGCAAAAAAAAAAAAAAATATCCCCTAGACTTCTAACTAGGCTGTAAAAAGTCGACTAAATCTAGAAAAAAAGCCCCCAGTCTAGGAACACTATGTCATCCGTCAAAAGTAAGACAACGATACTGTTATAAATTGTGCGAAGTAATTTTTAATTAACTCTTTGTAGCAATATTCAGAATGAGCACATATTGCAAAAGAAAATTATTAGGAGTGGATTTAAATACAAAATTAAATAAAATCATTCGGGTATCGTTTGTCAAGGAAAAGAAGCTGCTAAATCTAAAATCATATTGGGCAAGTCAGCACTTTATTTATATTGATAAGAGATTAACGTTTTGGTAATATACTAGATCTTCTGTGATATAACCATGTAGGAAGAATCGACGGTAAAGTCAACCAAGTTCTCATAAGTCTTCGGTAATATAGCAAAAAGAATCTTGAAGGCTATAACATAAATGCCCTGTAGTCGACATATCTATATATACACTGCCTATTCTTTTGGCAATACGGATGCGAGAAAGGAAAAAAATATTTTTCTTAGTCTTTTTAATAAATAAATGAATATAGGTACATATTTTGTTATCTTGTTAGTTAATAACACATCATTTAGTAGGTACCTATATATAGCCTAGTTTTACACAATAAACATGTAACGCAGTGTCTATTACGAAATAATAAATAGAAAAAAGTATTTTTATCTGATTACTAAATATTTTCTATTTAAATGTATTGTAAACATAGGTATAAATTATTTGTATTATACATACAAACATAGAATTCGCAAATCAAACTTATCGTTATCAGCCTGTATGCTATGAAAAATTTTGGATTTATCTCTATTTTGTTTAAGAATGCGATAAAAAAATAAACTAATAAATGAATAAATAAACTGTTGAAGAACCATTTGTGTAAAGAAAACCTGACAACCTTTCTGGATGGAAAAATGGTTCAGGCTACTTTTGGATACGAAAAAAAAATGTCACCGCATTATATGTAATCATATCCTCTTCATACGTATAAGCTGATAAATGGTGAGCACGCATACGTCTTTCCAAGAATTAAAAAAGACTTAAACTTATTATAAATTATATTTTCGTATAGTTTTCGAGCATTCCAAATCACCAACTTCGCCCTTTTTTAAATTTTCAATAGATTTTTCTAGGAATCTATTGATTATAGAAAAAAATGTCTAGGAAGATTCTTTTTGTTTTACAAAAAAAGCCGTGAGCAGCGGGGCCCCATCACGGTACTCCAATTTTTCGTTACATGTTTGGTAATTTCAAGATATCTAATTGTGGCTGAAAGGGTACAGGCGGGCTGTCATTTTGGTGTTTTCAAAACTGACGATAAGTGTCCCGTTGATCGGGGCTTTAAAAAAAGTGTTTAAGTTTTTAAGGGCTGAATCCCAGTAAATTTCAATTTTATGTCGATAGCAGTTAAAAGGAAAAAAAAACCGACACAATTCGTTTGGGGGGATTCCTACCCATGCTTATCCTCCAATAGCCTCTCTGTTTTATCGTTAAATATTAAAAAAGACCCTTAACGCCTTTAGCGGTTATCCCGAGCACAGCTCGTCATATGAATTATACAACTTGAATGACTCTCCCGACCTGAACTCGCCTCGTGTTGGTAATTGTAAGATGCTGTCATCTGCTATCGTAAAAGCATTACTAAAGCAAAAATTATCGAATGGGTAGGCCACATAATTATGCAATTAAATTAAGTATTTTCAAAGATAATTTTATTTGGTTAGGTTTATATGAGCCGCTAAAGGGGTTAAACAATGAACTGGAAGGATATTTTGGGAACATTTTTCTTTTCCAATACATCCAAAATTCCTATTTTATAAATAAAATAAAAAATGACATCAATAACTTTTTTTAAATTACTTACATATCGCGCGTACTCTTTCTCAACCTCGTATCTGAAAAGTCCCAATTTTTGGAGACACAAAAAAAACGTCTTTAAATCTGTGTTTTCATCATTATGAACTTAAGATTTATGCTAATTACAGCCTTTGATGTTGGCTACCTATATATATAAATATATATAGATAAGTATATATATAAATACAATATTTAATGTTTTTTGTGTGTCCTAAAACATGCAGTTTTTGATATACGAGGTTGAGAAAGAGTACGCGCGATATGTGTTGTGTTTGTGATAAATGAGTAGCTAATTCATTTGTTTCTTTAAATTTATTTTGCCTACACTCTGGTATTATTATAAAAATACCCCTGTCCCAGCATCTGCATAACATAGCGAATTTCCAAATATTGGGCACTGGCGGATCTCATCTAAGACCTGTACCTATTTAAAATAGTTTAGCTTTCTAAGAGTAAAAGAATTTTTAAAATCGGCTGGGTAATTAGTTTTGGTATTTTTGGGGACCCAAGAACCCGAACGGATTTTGTGCAGCATAGTTGTATCCATTTAAAATAATTTAGTTCTCTAGCAGTGAGAAATTTTTTAGAATCGGTTCGGTAGCTTATCATAACCCATTGTGTAGCATTCTACGCCGCATTTGCATCCGCACGACAGTTGTAAATCTCAGATAACACAACCTGTACCTATCTAAAATAGTTTACCTCGGTAATAATAAAAAAATTTTCAAAATTGGTCAGTTATTTTATTTTTGACACTTTTAGGTCCCACTGACACTGTCAGAACTTACATAACGTAATCTATATTTATCTAAAATTGTTTAGCTCTGTAACAGTGAAAAATTTTCCAAATTGGTCGTTTAGTTTATTTTTTACAATTATGGGATCAGTAAACCCTGGCGAAACTCATACAACTCTAGTACTCTAACAGTAAGAAAAGGGTTCTAGGGATGTCCTATAACTTATGGCAGTCCGTAAGGTTCTTGCGGACATCATTTAATTAATTAATTCAAATACTTTAACTTACTAACTGTGAAAAAATTTTTAAAATCGATTGGTAAATTTATTTTGGGCCTTTTTAGGTCCCGAAAACTTTGACCTCACATAAAATACCTTAAATCCATTTAAAATTGTTTAATTTTTTAACATTAATAATTATTAGTGAAAAAATTTTCAAAATCGATTCAAAATTTTTTTCCGTGCATACATACATATATTATGTTGTTTTGTTTCATATTTAATAATATTATATCATAACATAATGTTCAGTTTCTTGTTTATTTAAAAATTCAAAAAAAAAAATCTTCAATTACATAAGCTTAGAAAATCTGCTTAATTTTCATTTTTCAACTTGAGACAGCACTATGCTAATTATAATGCAATAAATGAGAAACAAAACTATGTATATGTATGTGTATTATAATACATGTATGTGAATAGATTTCACTTGTTCTCACAAAATTCTTTTAAAAAAAATGCTATATTTTTTTGAGATGCAATATTTCATAGAGAACTGAGACATAAATATAAATTACTTATTAGACTAGCAAAGAAAGAAAACTAATACAAAAGTGAAAATTTACATTTTCTCGAAAAATACTTAAAATAGAAAGAAAATTATAAGAATATTTTCTTCTTATTTTTTTTTTTTTTTTGGCTTTTTAACGATGTAAAAATCGAACTGTCTAATGATAGGATCGAATGAGAAAAAATTGCCAGGAAACCTACTTCTGGGCATCCGATGTGTCTGGCTAAAGAACTTAGCCAAGCCAGATCAAAATCGAGTCTCCATACGAAATTTCATAAGCATTAAACGTTTCGTTCGAAAGTTGTCGTGGCGATATATATATATATATATATATATATATATATATATATATATATATATATATATATATATATATATATATATATATATATATATAAATTTTAGTGAATATCATTTTCGTATTCTAGGGACCTCAAAACATGTTTCTGTTATGGTCTCCGCCGGAGGTTGCGTCATGACACCTGCTGTAATAGCTGAATTTCGAGTTTTCGAAATTCGCTAATAAATCATTTCAGTCACATATAACAACGCTATTGAATTTCGATATAAAAATGGGAAAATTGTGGGGGGGAGGTAATGTGAAATCCTTGAGGCACTCACTTCTAGGTTTACTCAGAGAGTCTCTAGGCGTGTTAGGAAAAAAGGAAAAAAGTCATGGAAATATTGGAGTAAAAATCGTGGGGTAAGGGTAAGATAACCTCCAAAAAGCAGTGCCTGGGTATTAACTTAAACTGTACACAAACATAACTATAGAAATTAAAAATTATAATAACAATTTTTTTGTAATGTAAAATCAATGGACAATATTTGACAGTTCTAAATGTCAAAAAGTAGCGCAAAATTAAACCCGTTACCTCTTTTAGGTCCACCGCGGGTGCGACGGCTGACAGCCGTTTTGATGATTATTAGGTACTAATCTAATATTTAAAGTAGAATTCATTCGGCCTAAAATCACTAGTGAAAATACAACGCTACCTCCCGTACTATAAACATCATGTGTGGCGTTGAAATACATATTAGAATTAATAATCATCAATTCATCATATTGTTATTTAAAATTAAATAATAAAATAAATGTAACAAGATTTTCTGTCGTCAGCATATCAATATATCCAAATGATTGATTAACAAAGAATAAAGTTATATTTCAAAATATGTAATTACGATTTAGGTACAGTTGAACTCCTCATACTATCAAAAAAATTTACACACAATCATTTTTAAATCGTCCATAGAATTTCTACCACCCGCTTACACGCACACATAAATATATTTTTTGATCAAACTATGTTATGATCGTATTTTGCCGAGGTATCAATCAATTATTTAAAGCTACTTGTTCGTTACACATATAGTTCTTCGAAAATACCTAACCAATACAGCGGTTGTCATCGTCTATTTCATAAATATCTTATTGTGATGTGATTTAATTTTTTAAACACGACACATTTTCGTTAAGTAAATATTTAAAATCATTTCGAACTTTTTAAAAGTTTAAATTATTTGCTTTTCTTTGATGTTTACATACACACAATCAAGTTTATGTGAAACTCAAATTCAATACCTCCAACTCCCACTTGGTATACCTACAAGTGGTTGTTACCTTCTCCGATGATAATCTCTATGTAGTTACATTGCGTTAATATGTACACCTACAATATGTATACATATATCAGCATCAAATTTACTAAATTGCTTATGTTTTCACTGCCAGTATAATTTGAGATAAACAAAGAAGAGTTGAAATTGTTCATTGTAATTGATCTTCAGTGTGGAAGCATCGCTTGTAGTAAACTACCTCGCTATCTACCAGCGCCACCAGCCTATTTGTACAGTATATAGGTACAGTATTAACAAAAAGTTTCAGAAAGATTAGATATGGAAATAATAAAATATTGTCCCTTTTCTAACCCAACTAATGCCCATGGGAAAGGGCACTGAACTTAGGGACAAGCAAGTAATTAAAGCGTAAAATTGGTTCTATCACCATCTTTGTTTGCAGTTATTTTTGTTTCTTTCCTCTAACTCATTTGTCATATAAACTATATTAGAATAGATGGCTTTATTATAACTATGAACAATAGATTATATTCTTTTGTATAGGACTAGTATTGTTAATTACTAAAACTTATAATGTATTTACCTATTGTTGTATAGGTAAGTTTAGTTTTGTATTATAATAAATGTCAGAATGTTTTTTTATTATACATAAGCAACGTCAACACAATTAGCAGCAACTAATTGTAACAGGAAAGTAATGTCATCGTCTTTAGAGTAGTTTCATAAAACTCTAGTTGTGAAAAATAAAACAAATAGAACTTTTACTACATACAATTCAGTTCGAGTAAAACAACAGATTCCTAATGATTCCTATTTTCAGAAAATAGTGTATTTTTAACTCAATTTAATAATCTAGTCTCTTTTGACAATAAAAAATGCTACATTATCCGTAAATAAAGTACTTATGACGCAGCATTCTACATTACATAGCAAACTTCCTCGTACTACTCAAAAAATAACATCTTAGAAATACTACAATAATTAATAATAGTGGGATTCCACGTTTATTTTTCAGACTTTTGTTTAATTTAGACGCTATTCATATATTTTTTTTATACATATCTACAAAATCTCTACAAGATCAATACTTCCTTATGAAAATAATTCAAATATCACTAAATATATGAATAAAATTCTGCATGATAAATACATATGTGTCAAAAAATTTGTAACTCTATTTTGTGATACGGAAGATTTTACGTTTCTGAACCCAGCGGTTTCCTGTATAAATTTTCATCCCCTATTTTACACCCTTAATGGATAAGTTGTTGCAAAAATGCCCTTTCTTAATACTCATCTACATTACTAAAGGATCCCTGTGGCCCTGTGCAAAATTTTACCTTTTATGAATTTTCACCCCGTTATACCGCTAGGGGATTAATTTCCAAAAATGTTTTCTTGGTGCTTCCCTGCGGTACATAATGACCTCATCTGCAAAATTTCACGTTTTAGACCCAATGGTTTGCTATATAAAATTTTCATCCCCTATTTAGGGAATAAATATTGAAATTTCAGGTAGCCTATAGCACTCCCGAGCTTAAGACGAATCTAGCGACACCTTATTTACCAAAATCCGTCAAGCCGTTTTGGCTGCAGGCTGCGCTACAGAAACAGACATAATCAGAGGATACATACATGGTTTCTAAACACATTACTCTCCTTCTGATGCAGTGGGGTAAGAAGAATAGTCTTTTTGATATATTTTAACTTTCAGAAGTTAAGCAGATTCCAAAAATTTTTATAATTTTTTTTTAATGACAGAGAGAATGGTTCTGTCATCTAGAAATAATTACTTCGTCCGGAAATATTTAGATACATGCACATACCTAAATAAAACGAGTTTATTTTTATGTTTCCCTTAGGACACTGGTCCGCTTGTTTTCTGTAGTCTATGTTTCAAATAAATAAATTTTGATTATATACATAAGCTTCTGGGACATTTTTTTTTTTGTTTTTGTTTATTTATGTGTATGTACGGAAAAGGTCACAAATTTTAGCTTTTAATCTTGAATTCTTTTGATTTATTAATTTTAATTCAACTCTTCATTACACTTGGTACCTTTTAATTTTGAATTCACTTGAAAAATTAATCATTAATTTTAACATGAAAATGTAAAAGTACCATAATGAAAAATTTATACTAGCACCAGTCGATAATGTTAACAAAACTTATACAAATCACGTTTTCCATTATAAAATAATGACTAAAATATCATTGAGACATAAAAAAATTCGGAATTAATTAAAAAAAGTGGTGAGCAAACGTCACATCAATGAAAGATACGTGCTTATCATTCGACGAAAATTTGATACCCCATACACAATTAAAAATAGAACAAAAACTTTTCGAAATGTTTCCGAAAGTATTAAAAAATCAATATCTTAAATCCATTAATACTGTATTTTGATACATTTTTTTTCGTATTGTACATAAGTTTATTTGTAAAGTATATTTTAAGTTTTTATTTGACTTAATCTTGAATTTTCAATACTAATGTACTAACAAAAAAATATAATTTATTGATTGTTTAGAAAATGTATACAGATTTTAAAATTTTGTATAAAAATACTTGTCTTAAATTTTCAAATCTATTAGACACATTATTTTAAATTTTACACTTTTTAAAAACAGAAATCAGTAACAAATAAATCTGCAGTTGTTTGATAATGGTCATATTGACTGAAACATGTCATAAGATTTTAACATAATAAAAGTGGTATTTTTGCAAAGTGTTTTATTTATTAGTAGAAAATATGGAATACCATAAAGTAACGCTCAAATCTATCAAACATATTACCTTTATTGTAATTGAATAAAAAAATTTTTATAAAGAAGAATAGGTTGAAAAATAAGTTTTGCTGAAATTTACAGGTCAATTTGACTGAAATAATAGGGCGATACAAAAAATAAAAAATATAGCATTCTCGCAACATCTTGCATGATCTAGCAAATTTTTTAGGACTAACCTAGTTCAGTTCAAAAAATAAAATTTTCAAAATGCTACAAGACATAATAATTAATAATACTGGGATCTTACCTCCGTTTATTTTTAACTTTTGTAAGACAGGCACCACCTTCATTATTTTTTATGTAGAAAGTCATGTCATGTGAACTGCAAAATTTATTCAAATACCACTGTATTATTTAAAAACGTCAGGAAAATTTTTCTCTACTTACTGAAATCACTAACTCTAGCATGTATACCTTCATAAATCCATAGAGGTAGAAATTATAAGGATTTGAATGACTAACAGACGGAAGAACATGACAAAAGGCTTAGAAGATTTTAACAACCGCAATATTTTTTAGAATTTTTCTTACATGCGCTATCCACTGAAGAGTTGAATTTATCTAAAACCTAAATAAAATAACTGCAGCTACATAAGCTTTCAAAACAATAAAAATTTATCCTAAATTTTGGTCGACACCAGCAGGTTTGGGTGAATTCTGTTGTAATGACATATAAACAAATAGTGGATTCAGTTTAATATAATTTAGACAAAGAATGCAAATCGAAAATATTTTATTTACTGAAAATATAGGTCAAGTGGAAATTTTATTAGACACTTATAGTTAAAAAAAAGGAAAAAAATAATTTTTTAAAGCAAGCTTTTATTTATAAATAAACTACCTACCTAAAATGAATCAAATAAATTTTAAACTTTGATACAATGTGTAACATAACATAATTTATAAAATCATGGGGTATTATTATTAATTATTTTCGTTTCAGATATGAGTACTTACTTCTCAGTAGTTACCAAACTTAGACGCCTCAAATTTTTATAAATTATATTGCACATTGTATCAAACTTTACTCAAAAATTATTTGATTCACTTTATCATTTTTATATACAAGCCTGTTTTAAAAAATCGTTTTCTTACTTAATTTTATTTTATATTTTTTATACAATAAATTTTATCCATATTTTAATCAAATATATGGAAACTAAAAATTTTTCAAACTTTTCGTTATTCTAAACTTTGATCGTAAGTAACGGTCAGTCGTAGCAAACCATAACGAAATTTTTAAAGGCTTAAGTGAAGCAAGTTAATCACTGAATTAAAATTTTCGTCCCAACAATGTACGATTAAACAGTTAAAAAAAATTTCCTTCTGCAATACAACAAGCATATTTGTTTTATAAAATGAACACTCGAATTGATATGAGAATGAAAATTCTATATTTCTAGATAGGTATTTTATGTCCAAAAAATTAGGTTAACCGAATTTTATGTTAAATTTGTATTATTTACTTGTTTTTCTAATAATAAGCATTTTTTTAAAATATACATATTTGTATTTTAATGTGCAGTCTTATTTATTAAACTTAAATTAAGAAGATTACCCTTTGAATGTTTTATGTGCTTTCTATTTTTAAATCAAAAACGATTTTTTGCATAAAGATTTCTGTTTGATTTAAACAGCGGCCCTTAAAAATATTATTGGGACTACTGTTCAATTTTAAGTGAAAACTTTATAAGCTTTACTCATAATTCGAAGATGACTTATTGTTGATTTAGGTGAAGTTTTTCTCTCATCAACAATGTACTATATAACAATTAAAAACGAATTTTTTAAAATATATACTAATGTATTACTTATGCATATAAAATGTATTATTATTTCTCTTTAAGTATATATACAGTACTTTGTTAAAAGTCAAAGTTTCTACACCGTTAAAAATAATATTTTACTGAATGAATATATTTAAAAAAAAAATCATATTTCTTAATATTTTTAAAACTTAATATGTAATATTGATAATTTAAAACAGTTTTGAAACATTAATTTCTCGTCATAGATATCTTTAGTCTTAAATTAATTGCACAATGTTCCATATATTTTAAGAAAAATTTATTTCCCATATTTTATATTTATTTAAACAATGTATCTGTTTTTGCTAAATTTATTACTTGCTATTTGTTTTTAATTATTAAACTAATTAAATATACCTGTACGTATTAAATGACCTCTAATTTTTGTAAACGACTGTAATAGCATTAAAAAATTTTATTTACTTATCAACGTCGAATCAGCGTTTTTACATATTTGTTACACTTTAATATGTACTCTGTATTATCATAATTTTATTTATAAAATAAAATGTGTTTAGTTATTAAAAATTTATAGAATTTAAGAAAATTACAAATTGACTACACGATATTTCTGGTTAAATACTAAATCATGCTGTAAACTTTTAGAACTCACTGTACACCGAGCGTGTATTTTTATTTCTATATCGCAAAACGATACATATACTGAACTCTCTTAGTTAATTATGTGACTTTATTAGACTAATGTGAATGTAGTTTGTTGACTACATTGCAACTGCTAAGTTTGATGATCTGATTATATCGAACCAAAAGGCGGACAGGTGTTGTTATGTATGTTAATAAAAAATATTTCTATCATGTTTCGCCCATTTAACCCGGCTGGTGAAAAACAATTAAATAAAATCTGTTAAAATCGCAACAATCCGCATCTCTCGTTCAAGGTCATTCGGTCCGCAAGTTTAAGTAAATATCTCAATGTCTCAATACACATACTAATGCATCTCGCGTCCAAGGTCAATCAGGATGCTAGCCAAAGTATTCTACATGTAGGGTACTTTGTACGTACTAGCATCTCAGCTGTGCCATATATGACGTCTCGAAGAGTACGCTATTTATGTATCACTATATATACGTATAGTATACACGAAGGGCATACTATACGTACATATTGAGGGTTGGCTTAGAACCGTCCAAAACCCACTACTAGGGTGTACCCATACTTTTGATGATATAGTGTGCCGCCGTACTGCCATAGCTCTTCTACTTAAACTTATTGCGATTGTTAAAACGTACTGTTCGTTATCGAACATTATCGATACTAAATTACTTAGCATAAATTGATTATAACTGGTTAATTTAGGCTCCATTAGTCCCATTGATTGAGTCAGCAATAACACATTTTCAAAAAATTAATTTTCCTAACTTTTCGTAATGGTAAATTTTTGAACGTAAATATCTCGTGAACATTTTTATTCCAAACATTTTGCACCTATTAAAATGTAGTTTTCGTTATCGAGAATAATCGATATCCAATTAATTTTTATAAACTGGTTATAATTAGTTAATTTAAGACTCCACTAGTCCCACTAATTTTATTGGCAAATGAATATTTAAGGAAATTATTTTTCGTTATCTTTAGTTTTCGTAATTGTAAAATTTTGATGTAGGAATTTGGGTTACACGAATTCCGATTGTACGGGAGTGTGCAGCATAGAATTCCTTAGAAAAGTTAAAGAAAAACATAATAAAAGAAACTGTCGTGTAAGAATGTGTGCGCCATTTTACACATCTGCCTATTATCAACAAAATCATCCTGTGGGAACCATCTACGCGTACTGACATAAATTAAAGTGATTAAAGCTAGTTCGTGATTAGCTTTACTAGTCACAGGTACATTAATAACTTTTAACTCGTTTCGTCATAAACCATAGTAACACATTCAAATTCGGGAAAAATAATAGCAAATCGTACTACAAATTTTCGTAAACGAATATTTTTTGGTGAGCTATTACAGATACTCGAACACTTCAAAACACGGTTATAATTGGTTGCACATTTCGTTTCTGTTTCGAAAAAACAGGAGTGCGCACTCTTACCGAACGCGCCATCTTACACGACCCTCCCCTATACGTAGAAAAATATTACTTTTAACTAAAATTTTTAACCAGAAGGGAAAATGCCAAAATTTTATCACTAATTCTTAATAACTTTATAAAATAAGTAGGTATATCTAAAAATAAAAATGCGAAAGACAAATTTAACGATAACCTAGTTTCATATGGTATATTATGTAACCGACAAAATACAAATTAAATTTTTTTCCGGAGAAAAGTTTTAAAAGTAATTTATTCGTTCAATTACAGTATACAAGTATGAGGGTACCAAAATACAGGCATGAATGAAAAGTTTAGTTATTTATTCGTCAAGTATATGTAAAATCTATTTTATTTTACATGATCGTTATTTCCGGAACATTCCACAGTGAATTAAACCATAGAGAGAATAACCGACCGTTCTCGTATAGAACAAATCACTGGAGAGTTTTCGTTGAGTGAAGAGCGTAATAATAGACGTTGGCTGGAGATGTTTTCTTCATCTTTTCGTCGTAGTTATTATTCCACTTGAAATGATGATTCGGTTTTTGGAAGCACATACACATAGAAAAAGTCTGTGAGTGAGTCAATGTATGGCCACACCAGTGCCACCTATCAGGATTCTTTTCTTTTAAATTGTTCAACCATTTGTTTGTATGTACATTGTACATACACATAGACTGAAGTTAAAAATCCAAATGAACTCTTCACAAGAATAAAATAAAAAAAAATACACCATTAAATATATTCAAAAAAGGGAAAAAAATGTGTGTTTATTTTTATTTATTTATCTTTTTATTCGAGTTTTCGAAGCATGCTCGTTTTAATAATAGTAATAAATGATCAAGGGAACCTTTTTGAAAATACGAAATCATGATTTTGTTTCTGGAGAATAATTTTCATTTAATTTACCACTTATAAACACGCAAATATCTGAAAGGTGAATGGTGAACAAAAAAGGATAAAAGAAGAAAAAATATGAACTACCCGTATTTAGATAGCTTTCATGGTATTAAGCAGTTAAAATATTGGCAAAAATCAGGATTACATTTATGTGAGAACGTAAACAAATGTTTCAATGCATTTTCCCCTTTGCCTTTGGCCGCAGAATGAATATAAGTAGTAAACGCTTTTATACCACGTTCAATAAATTTATATGTATGTATATGTACCGTGGGGTATGTAGAATGCGACAAGCTTTTCCCTTTACTGTCACAATAGTATGTTTTACCAAATAAATTATATGGAATGTTTTAATCATTTTCGTCTTACACTATTTTTCTAGTTTCAGCAACGATGTTTTTTGATTTGCTCTAATATATTATATTACGGGAAGTGCTGAAAATTTATAGTATTTTGTTATCTAATTTTGAAACTAAAGGTCTAAATAAGAGACTGCTGAAAACTGACAACTATTGAAAATGTTAATAAACCCTAGAAAACTTTATGTTAGGAACTATTATTATCCTACTCTTTCAACAACACTTTGTCTATAAAACGTAACTATCTGACTTCTTGTTTTCTCACAAATATTTCCTGTATGTATAATTTTCGTTTAGTTAAAGTTTAATTAGTTAAACTTGACCCGGTAAGCTAACAATGAATACGACGTTTCATTTTCTATTGCATTTTAAAAAAATATTGGTACAATCACTTGGTATACGGAGAATGTTTCCAAATTATCTGTTGAAAGCGAACGAGATTAAATACATATACTTCTGCAAAATTAATAGATTAATAGACCTCCACCAAACAGATTAATAGCCGTCCCACCAAAATTAACAGATTAATAGCCGTCCCACCAAAAACAATTTTCAAAATCCTAAAAAACTAGTAGATAAAAAATAGGTGCATTTTAGGTGTAAATTAGGTGTGCTAATAAAAAAATTAGGTGTTCTTACCATTTTCGAGAAAACATGAAAAACAAAACGCACGGCTAGCTTTACGTAAACCTAGCCGTCCCTTAGGTAAAAAAAGTGTTTTGGGTAATTTAAAGTATGGAGAATTAGGTGTGAATTAGGTGTTTTTAACTATGCTGACAAAAATTTGGTAAAATGAAAATTTTAAAAAAAAATCATATAAAATATTTAATTATGGGAGCGCTGTGAGTAATATTTAAAACGTTATACACAGCGCTTCCATTGTTTGTTGAATGTTATATATTTTCTTATGTAACTGAATAGAAAAATGTCAAAAATTTTCTTAGCATTACCCAGCACCCCCACTTATCCCAAATTGTTTTCATGTATTTCTATTTTAAATAATGTAATAAGTTTCCACAAGGAATCATAATTTAATTGTACATAAACAACCATAAATTTAAAAGTTAAAAATTTTGTTAAATAAGGCGCATTATTTGCCTTATTTTTCTTTGTGTTCATTCAATCACATATATCTCGGTAACATAGGTAATTATTTTCATATGGACAGATTAATCAAATATGTAAAATATATATGTAAAATAAAAAAAAAAACAGCTGTTTAAGAAGAACTATTCCCTTTTTCAGAATTATTGCAAAGTCCACATATTTGGTGCATTTATTTTTATTCGTATTTACTTTTAGTGTATTTATTTTCGTCGTATCACATTTTTGTTTTTCTTAAGAGAGCAAAAAACAAGAACTACTGTTACGTTTTGTTTTGTAAATCATAAGTCTGCAAATACATTGATACCTTAGATTCAAATTTATAAAACAATATGTAACGATAAGTAGTTCTTGCTTTTCTGCTCTCCTAAAAAAAAAACAACTAAAAATGAGATACGACTGTATGCTTGAAAAGCGACGATATATACTAATTTGAAGCTCCTAAAAGCTTAAGCGGCCGCTACACGCTCAATAATATTGCACAAAATTTGAGGTTGGACAATATTATGGATAGGCGAAATCCGGAAACTGGAGTGGTCATAAAATGGGACCAAGGCGACCGATACATCTCTGAGCATAAACTTGGATTGAAAAATTTTTTACTTCACGTACATAACGAGCTGGACAGCCATCGTTTTGAAGCCACCTTACTCCACGTGTGGTGGCCAAAGTAACATTTTCTAAAATATTAGGGAGTATATTTAATAAAAATTGTGATAAATTTCTTCGCTCAAATTTTCAGGCAATTTAAAAAGACCTATTATTTGGCCGATCAGTGTTCCAATTCACATTTTTACCTTAAAGTGATATTGTGCCCCTTCTTCTTGTAACTGAGTGTGGGTTTTCGATCGTATAACTATAAAGATTGTGCATTTTAATGAATCCATCCTTTTTGAGTGTGCCTTCATTCATCTATAAAATTTTATCTAGGAATTCTGGGTTTTATCTATGTTTTTGTAACATACTTCGGCAAAATTTGACATGATTAGCATAGTCACGAGGAAGTGACATTTGCACACCCATGTAAATCGACTATCTACCTATCTTATATCTTGGGTCATCATCTATCTTTGGTTTACACAGGCGAAAAAGTGTCTGCAAGTGACTGAAATAATTTGAAAGTAATTATTGAAATAATTTCACAATGACCTTTTTTTTGCAGTAAAATAGCAGTACCTTTTTTCTAAAGTAAAGCGAAGCAAATGTTGGACAATTTTAAAAACTACAACAAATGAGCAATCTTTTTGCATAACTTGCCCGGGTAATGCGGTACATTTCTTTTACGATATGAAGAGTCAAACTTAGCTAACAAAAAAGATTTATGTATGAATCCATCTAAAAGGATTTATTTTTCCAAGATGTTAGGTCTATTATCCATAATTTGGTTTGTGATCTACAAAAGGACTTTTTAGGGTTACGTAATAAAAATTAGAATTTCAGAAATTCAAGTCTTGCAGCTGTGATACTCGAAAATCTGATCAAAATTGTCGATTTTCCTGAAATCCATAAAAGTGCCAATGTCTTGGAAACCAACGATATTTTACCAGGCGATATTTTAATATTCTGGTCAAGCTGAGCTGGTCTATCATCCCTCCAAGGGATATTGTTGACTTTTGGGACACCCTGTATACACCATTCAACAAACAATTGAAGCGCTATGTATAACGTTTTTAACATTATTCACAGCGCTCCGATGATTTAATAGTTATTTGTGTATTAAGAGCGCAAAATGGTATATTGCCGCTCGATTGAAAATGTTGACGCGCGACGCCGCTAGGCGGAGCGCTTTAATTTTATGAGAGCGGCAATATCATTTTGTGCTCGAATTACACACAAAATTATTTCTACAATCTTATAAAATGTATTTTTTATTTAAAAGATACTTCAAAAAATAATAATGGACGTTAATATTTACTTTAATGTTTTGCAACTTCAGAAATATCTGGAGGTATACTTGAGAAATCACTGTCACAATTATATATTTCCATCATATATGTATAGATTTCTTAAAATTTTTTATTCTTATTTTTTATTAATTATAGCTATTTTTTATTTTTAATTACCTAATATTTCCTAGTTATTTTGAAATTTAATAAAATTAATATTTCACTTGATTACCATAAAACTAATGATTGTAGAATCTGTTTATTTGTTACCATAGAAAATATAGACAACGCCTACCCGATTTGTAATTAAATATACGTTGAGCGAGCGACAAAGTATTACTTTACGCTTTAAAGCGCAAAGTAGTACATCGTTGCTCGGCAACGACAGTCTTCGGCAAATAGCCATTTTGCGCTCTCTTCACAGAGCGCAAAAGCTTTCTTTCCACTAAGATTGTAGAAAAAATATTTTATATGACTATTTTCTTAAAATTTTCATTCTACAAAATTTTTGTCAGCATGGTCAAAAAACACCTAATTTGCAGCTAAATATCCATACCTTAAGATACCCAAAACACTTTTTTTACCCAAGGAACGGCTAGGTTTACTTAGCCGTCCCTTTTCTTTTTCGTTTCCTCGAAAACGGTAGGAATACCTAATTTTTTATTAGCACACCTAATTTACACCTAAAATATATATATTTTTTATCTACTTTTTTTTTGGTGGGACGGCTAGCTTTATGGAGGTGATTATTAGTCATGTATGCTGTATAGCAACAAGTGAAGTCTGACTAACTGCACCATAACATTGTACCGTATCAACAATTCCATAAAAAGTGTATTAGGTACCAAAATAGTGTACTGGTTGGACGTTTTGTCATTACAGTTTTTTACCATCAACGTGTCAATTGCTCATGCAAGAGAGTTATAACAATTATCGTAAATTTTCATGCGATAAATCTCCGATGACAATTAGTTAAATATCTAACTATATGAAAACTATGAAAAAATAGTCATCATATTAATTGATCTTGGCCATAATATGAAATCGTCTTCGTCAGTATAAAATTATATGCATATACAAAAAAGCAACACCTTATATATTGAAAAGATTTTAAAAAAGTACCTATTTACGAAAGTGAACTTTTAAGTTACTATATAATTACTCTAATAATTATGGATATCATATATCAACAAGGAGATATAGCATATAGCAAGTAGAAAGCTTTAATAAAATTTAGTAGGAGAAAAGGAAAATGGTGCAGAGAATAATTATGAGATAAAGAAAATTTTTATAATCAAAAACTGTTGAAAAACTGTGAGACTAACAATAAGTGACATGGTTATAAAAATGTGAACGAGGGGATAATATTTTAATGTTGCCTTTATAATACAAATTTACTTATTTGAAAATATTTTGTTACTTTTAATCTTTTGCAATTGTTTCCAGATTTTAGTTCCAACTTCTAACTAAAGGATTTATAAACAAAATTAATTAAAAGTTCTTGCTTTTATTCCTTCCTATGAATCCAAACCAATCTAATCGTTTAATCGTTCTACTGCATAACACATAGTTTAACATCTTCATCAACCATTAGCTCCGCCCATGTCAAATCAAAATATTTTGATTTTACTTGAACCGTTTATTCAACCATTAAAAAGGTCGTCAATTATGCCTACTATAAACGACTTAACTTTTTGTTGAACTAGCAATGAGCCAGGGTGATCAACATGTTAAACCGCTTATAAGTCGCATTCATATATACAGTTAAAGAAAGACTCAGTCAAATCTCATTTTCAAATTTATAAAACACACAGAAATTTCTGTACTATGAATTTTTCACGTTAGTTCTTTCCGTCTTGTCTCAGGTCTCGTCCATGATTCTGAAGTGAAAATAGAATATCAACTGACAAAAGATATTAAAATTGACAAGAAAGTTTAATTGAAACAATACAAAATATCATCATTATTTTCACAAAACTTTGCAAATACGTAAGTCTTTATATATGCCAATTTCTTCATAAGTGTCAGTCCATGATTTTCAGAAATAGGAGCAGCGGGAATTCTCTTTTTACATATTTTTACACATGTTTTTCAAAACTACTTATTGTTAAATATGCAAAAAATAGTTACTTATTTAGCTAGGCAGAAAAATATAGTTTTAAAGCAATGGAACTGCCGAAGCGTGTTGCTAAGACAATGAAACCAGCCGAGATAGTAAAAACTAAAACTGGTTTTCTGCCATATTAAATATATTATTTTCTTCCAACTAACCTAAAGGATTCTATTCTAATATTTATATTCCTTACAACAATATCTTTCAAACAATACCATATAAGATATTTTTTATTTGAAGTAAAGAACTCTAATTAAAGTTTACTAATCTGGACACAATTAAATGGGCATCATTTAAAAATATCGCAGTTCCCAGTAATAACTCATATGTATTTTAGAACCTCTTACAAATATTGTAACGAAGTTCGGACAAAATATTAAATGGTTGCTGATTTTAAATTAACCACTTATCAGTTTTTAATTATTCAAAATTTTGTATAATATAATGTACTTTGTATGTTTGATGTATAAGAATAATATGAAATGAAATTTAATGTAAATGTCACGCGAATCTCTACGTCCCTATATAGAAAATCAGGAACGTACATGTGTCACCGGGAAATTCTGTGTAAATAAAATCATCTACCTACTGAAATATTAATGTTTTGTGTATTCAAAAGAAAATTTTCATGTTCAGTACGGTGTTATTTCCCAGGCTGTGTTAATATTACATTCGTGTGTATGAAAATGATTCATCGTATAAAGTTAAATTCTTCAAGAGAACACATGTGTGTTAAAAATTACGTCATACTATTGACGGTTTCATTTCCAAGAACAAATAGCTTTTTACATTTTACGAATTTTTCCATATTCTACTTTGAAAACACACCTATTTATTTTAACACCTCCTCAAAAATATTTCGATAAATAAAAGACACTCTTTGAAGCAAATAAATCTACAACCACTCAGGCTGTACCTATCTATTATTAGACAGAATTTAATCTTTGAATATTAACACTTTACTGCTCACGTATACAGCATACGAAAATAATCACAATAACCTCAGAGGCCGATCGCAATCAATGATTACACATTATGTGCGCGATGTTACTGCAAACAAGTATTTACAAAAACACACACAGTGTGTTGATGGATATTGATTTCTATAAACATATCTCTGTGTCTTGATGTATATAGATATTTATTTTTACCAGTTTTCTTTACTTCCTGTTATTGATTTTATTAAAAATATCAATGTATATATACGTATGTTTACACATATTGAATCATTTTATGTATTTGTTTATGTAAAGTTTCTTTATAAATATTGACGGCCCCTGGAGAAGTTTACTGTGAAAATGCTCGGACTGTATAGTGTTAACAGTGTTGGGCGCCTAGAGGGAAAGATAAGAGGGATATATCCCTCTCCGAAATATCAAAAATGAAATGTTTGTACCTATACTACTCTAAACAATAATTATAAGATAACACGGTTTAAAATCTATAAAAATCACAATGAATATCGTTATTACTATTAGACTGCCTTGGTCCAAAAAATCTCCAAAAAAGGAAAAAAATTGTTCAACGTAAATATGAAATACATAATTGGGCTTCGATTAGCTCAAAAAATCTGTCTCCAAAATTATAATACAATTAATGAGTTAAAAAATGGAATGGAAAATTTAAGAAAAAAATAATTAAAATAGTATAGTTTTTATAAATAGCATTTAAAAAAAAAACCTTTTACATTCTTATAGGTCAAAACTTGGTCACTTACGCAATCAAATGTTTTTGGTGAGTAACCGCGATTCACTAACAATAAGATTATAAAGTGCTAAAATTGAAAGAATATAAACAAATGCGATAATATAATACAGAAGGCTAAATCAAAACAAATGTTTTTATTTCATTCTCATTTTACTTTGCTTTTGTATTTTTTCGTTCTAGTTGTATAAAAACAACAAAAGATAAAGGTGAACAAATTTGAAAAGAAAATACTTTTTACGACAGTTTATTAAACTTTTCAATTAAGCTAATTCGATTTTTAGTTGAGAATATAACATAAAAGAATACTACGCTAATTGAAACAGAAAATTGAAGAGAACAGCAACGAACATTTTAATCAGTAAACAAAAATCTTTATAACAATAACATTTCTCTGTTAAGCAAGCCATTAAATCAACATGTAAATTTTACCTTTACATATTGATTACATTTTTATTAATATAGATAATTTATTCCACAGTGACGTTATCATAACAAATTATTTTAAACTGCATCTTTGATTCCATCATTTAAAAATCCGCCAAGTGCATGTTGAACATGCATTAAGCTAGGGATCCTTAGTAGCTAGTGGTCTACACACTTTTTGAGGTGAAATATATGGCATTCACAATTAACAATTGTATTTTTTTTCGTTCATAATAAAAAAAGGCCGTAAACAGCAGAGCCGCAAATGGGAGTCGAATTACCCTTCATCTTCGATATTTTTAAGATCTAAATGCGATTAAAACCTTTAAGTACATACAAATTCATAAATAGATAGTATAAAAAAGGCCGTGTAAGTCTTAAAAAAGAATAAATAAGTACAAACACAAAAATTCATTTAATTTTCATTAAGACCACACAGCGGCGCGTACAACATACTTGATTTAATTACATTTGTGATAACAATTAATCCTAAAGCTTTCACCTCGGGTTCTCAAACTGTATCGGAGGCCACAAAATAATATTTAAAGCCCTCGATAAATAATATATTATTTCCTGTTCTTCTTTTCCTTTTCATTTTTATTTCAAAGATATGCCAGTAGCTGTTCCTCCAAATGGCTACTTTACCCCGAATTAGAACAATAATAAACCATCTGATAGCCAGTTTATAAATTGTCAAAAAATTGTATATAATAAAAAAGATCAGCTGAAACGCATTTTTTCATGTATGATCATGGCGCATTTTAATATTATTACCCACCCCACCCCTACGGGGAAAGGTGATGAATCGCGTTTGGTGTCAAAAATATTAAAAAATATTAAAAAAGTATTGTTTTCCTTTTTTTAATCAGATGTATATTTCTCGAGTTATTTCATCGTATCCAACACTTTTCTTCCGGAATCAGCATAAAAATTATTTTTAAAATTACAGCGGCATCTATTGCAAACAGACAAAAATGTTTCGAATAAAAGTTGTGTATTTTGTCCCGTAGAATCTGAATCTGTAGTAATATATATATATATATATATATATATATATATATATATATATATATATATATATATATATATGCAGTTAGAGATGCAGTTATATATATATATATATATATATATATATATATATATATATATATATATATTGCCGAGACGAGGCAAAACAAAACAAACATGGCACTGCTGTACCTTTTCTCGAAGCAATTCAGCCTATTTTTGAACCCTGATAACTCCGGTATGGATAATACTTAAGAGCTAAAATTATTAGAATAGAATGTAGTCGCCAGCCTAATGGCATATACTACATTTCAATTTTATAGCTTTAGTGCTTTAGATTTTATTAATACGCAAATTATTTAATTAAATTCTTCACTTACTCACTCACTGATGATCATCAAAATTATAGAGTACTTCCCAAAATCTTAGAAAGTTGAAATTTGGTATGTAGGTTGAGTTTAGCATACAACTAACGAGAAAATTAACAAATCCGTGATTTTCTCTCTTCAACTCCTTATATATAATAAAATATGTTGTAATTTATAAGTAAATAAAATAAAAATTAAAATCAAAAGCTCTTGGTATTAATCGAGCAACTCGTACGTATAGTTCAACAGATTTTTCATGAAGTAGCAATGAAAAGTTTGTGATCATAGTTTAATATATTAATTTAGGTAAATCCAGTTTGGAACAAAATTAGCAAATTTTGTTAGCGTGAGCTGTATATATGTACAACCACATCATACGACCGACGGTTATAAAGTTATTTTTGAAAAAGAACAAAAAAATATAATCTTGATATATTTTCGGTTGTCACTTTATGTGCACACTTTATTTGATATGAATAAAAGTTATTTACATTCTTGTTTTTGTTTTTCTTTTTTCCCATCTCTTTTTTATTTCGATTATTTTTGTGATAAATGACGATAAAAATACTTTCATCAAAAGAAATTTAAGGATTTTTATATTAAGAATGTCATTTTTACATTTTTCACTAGGTACAAAAATAGTACTCACAAATTCAATAAATTTACATTATGAATAGTAATATTATGATAGTAAAATTGTGGCACTTTCTATTTGTTTTTTATATTCATAAAGTAAATTAAAGCGATAAAATATTCTCTCTTACAGGTCTAAAAATTTTAGAAATAGGTTACAGTTTTATACGTAGAAGTAACACTACCGAAGTACCAATCCCCAATTTCCTTGAAGTTTTACTGATGTGTTGGAAAAGGCAGAAATGAGGGATCGATATTTTTTTTTATCGGCCGCCGTCCACTTTTATGGAGTGAAATCAGCCCCTACAGTTGGGGGGTTCGAATCGTATTTATTAAGATATCTCGAAAACTATAAGAGAGAGAAAAACTTTAAAATGATGAAATGCTACTCTTCGATAGACCTATTCACCTCTATAGGTTAAACTGGGGTCAAGTTCACAAGGGGGCGAAAATGGGGGTAATTTTCTTGTTCAGTCTGAGTGGCTCAATGTATCAAATTTTCACCACCATAGATAGAAAAAACACCAAAAATCGGAGGGTTCAGGTTTTTGCGTTATTTCGAAATTTGTGTGGTATTCGAAACATATAAGGAAGAAAAAAATAAGGTAGATTATACTGCATTGATTCCAAATACCTTCTGTATAATTAAAATTCACATAGTGTTTGAAAAATTGTCAAACTGGATCGGCTACGACACAAGCCCGGATCTCTTGGTGCTAGCCAAGCGCCGTACCAATTAGGCTACCGATTACTTGTTCGAGTGTCACTTCAGTTCGACAATGAATCAAACACATCCTTTCTTTAATACGAGATGCAGTTATATTTTTAATTTCAAATGTTATCGAGTGCCTGTGAAACATTATTAATGCATGGCGAACCCTTGTTGGTATTTATACATACGGTAAAAGCCCCCTTTGTGGAACGGTATCTAATTATGAACATTTACATATTAATGAAGTTATTTCTGAAAGAAACGTCTGATAACAAAAATTATTATTAATAGAATGATTGTTTTTCAATTTAAATCCACCTCGCATTTAAAGTTTCCTTACTTAATTAAAGAAATAAATATGTAAATATCAAAACTGTTCCAGTATTAGATACCATTCCACAAAGGGGGCTTTTACCCTACACCAATATTCGTATGTTCACCTAATGTCCAGCTTTAGCTGATACTTGAAACACTGGATTTACTTTGGATGACCAATTCATTATATTAATTAAAATTTACATAGTGTTTAAAAAATTATCAAATTGGATCGGCTGGGACTCGAACACGAATCTCTTGTTTGCTAGCTAAGCGCCTTACCAATTAGGCCACCGACCGCTTGTTTATTGTTGAAGTTGAAGTATTATTACTATTCTTATAATTATTTTAATTATTATTATTAGAATCTATCAAAATTTTTATTTTTTTCATTTCAACAATATTTGCTTTCTTTATCATGTTTACCCTTTCATTAGAATATAACAGTGAAAAACGGAAAAATTTCCGAAATAAGAATATCGACCGTTGCTATTTATTAATAATAAAATATTTGTATCCGTAAGATTCAATCAAATGTATCAAAATTAATATTTTATTCCATGTTCCAATATTCAAATTTCATTAAATGCAGCAACCGATGTTTACTTTGTCGATAAATGAGAACGATCCTCCGTATGTCAACAGTCGTAACAGAAAAATAAATAACAGATATACAAATTAAATAAAAATAAGTTTCCATAATTCAATGAATGAGGAAAAAATTTTAATAAAAATTGAATTTTAAACAAAAACAAGTAGACCAAGAGCCAGTAGCCAATTTTTGATGGTTATTTCAACCATCGTAAAATTGATAGGATCTTGGATACCTACTGAACATAGATACACAATTCTAGTAGGCCCGTTCGACCGGGTTGTGTCATATAAAGTAAAAATTCTTTCAGTAATTCTTGACAATTTGGTTAAATTTTTAAAAAATTTTTCAAATCTGATTACACCACTCAATTGTACGGAACAAGATACGAAATAAAATGGGTTTCTTTGTTTGACTCGAAATTTTTTTTTGAAAGTATTGCTATAAACATCTAAGTCGAAAAATAATTGTTACCTCTATAAAAAGTGACCTCTACAAAAGTTGTAAATTTTTGCATGATCTACAACGTTTGTTAAGGATAATTTTTCCTTTGACTTCGACTTTCGCCGGAAATTGTAAAAATATAATTTTTCATGCTTTTGGGACCCCCCAAATGAGCCCTCCACCGTCTCTGTTCAGGCATTTATTTTTTTTACCTTTATTATAACCCTCTACCATTTCCACTAATAAAAGTCTAGATAATGTTTTTGTTTTTTTTATTTCCCTCTAAATGAGTTAATTTGATCAGTCTAATATTGTTTAGTCAAATTTTCTATTAAAAAACAAAGTTATGTCTTTTCACACTTAATGCTTTTTTATTGTAAAAATTTATTTCACCAAAATTAAAAAAAATTAATGTGTAGGGGAACTATCTGCCAGTTAATACATTTGTAATACCTACTGGTATGATTTCAAACAGTGACCGCAAAAACAAGCCATTTTTCGCATATTTGGCAGCCCTTGAAATCTAACTTCAAATGTATGCTAAATTATAGTTTATTAATAGACTTTAATCTCCTAAAAATTTCAGATTGAGGCTGCATTCGGTTCTCGAGATATCGAGGATCAAAGTTGTCAATTTCGCATGGGTTCACAATTCATTACATTCAGGAGATAACACAGGCCAACATTTGATATACGGAGTATCTCTAGATCTCACTAGGGTACCCTAAGGTTTCTGAGGTCGCTGATTCCGAATCCGGGGTCGGTTGGCCTCTATCACGTCAGGTTAAAACCTATATGTGGAGAGCAGTACCAATAGGTTTCATACAATTTGACCTTGAAACGCCTTGAGATGACCTTGAAATAACCTCCGGGTGACCATCGTAAAATTGATAGGATCTTGGATACCTACTGAACATAGATACACAATTCTAGTAGGCCCGTTCGACCGGGTTGTGTCATATAAAGTAAAAATTCTTTCAGTAATTCTTGACAATTTGGTTAAATTTTTAAAAAATTTTTCAAATCTGATTACACCACTCAATTGTACGGAACAAGATACGAAATAAAATGGGTTTCTTTGTTTGACTCGAAATTTTTTTTTGAAAGTATTGCTATAAACATCTAAGTCGAAAAATAATTGTTACCTCTATAAAAAGTGACCTCTAAGAAAAGTGACCTCTACAAAAGTTGTAAATTTTTGCATGATCTACAACGTTTGTTAAGGATAATTTTTCCTTTGACTTCGACTTTCGCCGGAAATTGCAAAAATATAATTTTTCATGCTTTTGGGACCCCCCAAATGAGCCCTCCACCGTCTCTGTTCAGGCATTTATTTTTTTTACCTTTATTATAACCCTCTACCATTTCCACTAATAAAAGTCTAGATAATGTTTTTGTTTTTTTTTATTTCCCTCTAAATGAGTTAATTTGATCAGTCTAATATTGTTTAGTCAAATTTTCTATTAAAAAACAAAGTTATGTCTTTTCACACTTAATGCTTTTTTATTGTAAAAATTTATTTCACCAAAATTAAAAAAAATTAATGTGTAGGGGAACTATCTGCCAGTTAATACATTTGTAATACCTACTGGTATGATTTCAAACAGTGACCGCAAAAACAAGCCATTTTTCGCATATTTGGCAGCCCTTGAAATCTAACTTCAAATGTATGCTAAATTATAGTTTATTAATAGACTTTAATCTCCTAAAAATTTCAGATTGAGGCTGCATTCGGTTCTCGAGATATCGAGGATCAAAGTTGTCAATTTCGCATGGGTTCACAATTCATTACATTCAGGAGATAACACAGGCCAACATTTGATATACGGAGTATCTCTAGATCTCACTAGGGTACCCTAAGGTTTCTGAGGTCGCTGATTCCGAATCCGGGGTCGGTTGGCCTCTATCACGTCAGGTTAAAACCTATATGTGGAGAGCAGTACCAATAGGTTTCATACAATTTGACCTTGAAACGCCTTGAGATGACCTTGAAATAACCTCCGGGTGACCTTGTCGGGTAAAGCAAACGCCGGATTCAGATTCAGCGACCTAGAAAAACTCTACCTGAATATTTTTCAGATTTTTTAAAGCATTTATTCGCCTTTTGACCTTCAAATGACCTTGAACCTGACGTGATAGAGGTAAACCGACCCCGAGTTCGAAATCAGTGACCCTAAAAACCTTAGAATAACCTAGTGAGATCTAGAGATACTCCGTATATCAAATGTTGACTTGTGTTATCTTCTGAATGTAATGAATCGAATGTAGTCTCAATCTGAAATTTTCAGGAGGTTAGTTTCATCATAAACTATCATTTATCATACATTTGAAGTTAGATTTCAAGGGCTGTCAAATAGGCAAAACTTGCGGTCACTCTTTTTGGAATTAATATTTTTTTAGCTTGATCTGGAATGAAATTTTATAAAACAGCTAAATAGCCTATTACGATGATTTTATTCAACAAAAAATAAAAATAAAAGTACCTAATATATTGTTAAAATTATAAAAATTAGGTACCTATCTCTAAAGACAAAAAAGAAAACATTCTTAAAAGGCAAAATTAATGTTGCTTTTAGAAACAAAGTATGTAGATTTAATTTGTGCTTATTTATTTTCCGTTTTTAATTTGTTATAAAATTGATAAAAATTCCTCGCATACGTAAATAAGCACAAATAAACTGTTTTTCACTAGTAAAATCAAAATAGACAAACTTGCAATTTATAATTATGTATTTGTGTTTATTTCTCTTGGTATTTGGTATTTGTGAAACCATACATATGTAATATTACTTTAAATCATTTCCACGAAATAATTCAATATAAAAAAGCATATTTGCAGATAGTGCTTTATCATTTTCTAATACTTATCAATGTACCTGACACATTACAGAACTAAATGCAGATAGTGTTTATGTATGAATCAAACATTAACTCATAATACATATTTCATAAAAGCCTTATCTCACATATATTTTTTATTTTTCACGATAACTAAATGAATAAATTTAATACCAAATTGTAGTTCTCAAAAAACTGAATCCGAAGGTATCAATAACTCAAAATCCAAAATTTTTGCAGATAGTGCAGTCTTAATATCATGGTGCGATATCTGTATCATAAATTGTCATAAATTGTAATTAGGTATTGTATCCTGGATTTTCGATAAGCGATAAATATTTGAACACGAACCCTACGCCGCCAGACACTACTATCCGAGTTATGTTACGTTAGATTGTTAGAAATAGAGAATTTAGTTAAAAAATTTGAAACAGCTTTTTAACACGGTTTCTACGTAGTGGCAATAATCTTACAATTAGTCTTACCCTTATTTTTTTTACGTTCCCGCCCACAGAGCTATTGTTTCGAACTTTTGTCTCAACATTTTGTATCTATGCACATAATATGTATGCACGTATATTGACGTCTACATTAATGGAATCTCCAGATATATAGAGATTAGAGAAATCAACCCACATTCAAAATAATTATATATAGGGGAGACCGGGGCATGTTGATACAGTTTTTAGTTTTCGATTTTTCTAATTTTTTGTATTACAGCTATTTACATGTTTTTTATACTCAAATATAACTTGATTATTAAGATTCATTTTGATACCTATAAAAACCTTCCTACTATCATACCCTTTTAGATACTTAACTTTTTCTTGAGTGATGTCGCCTGTATAAACATGCTCCCTTTACGGGGCATGTTTATGCAGTACTTAGGGTAAGTTTACACACTTTCTAAATTGAGAAAAATTAGGGCTAACAACTGTAAAAAAAGAAATAAATAAATATACGAATCAGCTTTATTAGCAAAAAAAGAACACAAAACTTCAAATTCAAATATCAAAAAATATAAAATAACGAGAAATTTATAGAATCTACAAATTAATTAGGATGAGTCACAGACAAAATCACTGTCATAGTTCATGCACACAAAAAAAATTGAATCAGATTTAATAAACCTATAATTACCATGTGTCTATCTTTTACACTGTATTATGCATTTTATCCAGTATGCACCAGGTTTAGAATTTCTGAATCGTTTCAACAGGATATACAAGCACAGTTCTCATCGTCATTTTCATTATCCGATTCACATGAACCGTCATCTTTCGGTTTTGTAATTTTTACTTTTTTTGTGTCTTTACCTTTTCAGAGCAAAACAATTTTTTAGTTCAGTTATTTTCTTATTCTTGAAAATATCTTTTCTTTGTCATCTCTTCCAGCTTTTACCAGTTCCTTTTCTTGAATCTGCTTTCTTAAATGGTCACACATCTGCTGGCGTTAAGATAAACCTAATACCAGATGTTTGAGCGATGGTTCTGATGGGACGGAGCACATTCGGAAGAAAGTGTTGATAAATCAACAAATAAAACACGATTTAAAGAATGTGTAAAAATACCCCATGTGCCTTGGGTAAATTTGCCCCTTCGGCATATTTTCAACAAAATATAACCTATAAATTTTTTTAATAGATTAGCATTTAACAAACTATCTTAAAATAGCCGTAAAGAACGACCTAACAAGATAATCCATTATGAATTGTGAAGATCTAATAGTATAATTACTATTCACATCAACACAGTAGTGTAAAAATTTACTCATTTCAAAAAAAATCACAAATTCTGCTCTATTTTGCTTGTTACTAATAGTACTGGTTGCAAACTGATGTACTTGCATATGGCGGTCTCAGTAACTTGTTTGGCTCCGATCAACGGTGCTGCGCTCCGATCAACGGTTTGTGAGCTATAAGGATTGTGTAAACTTACCCTTGTACTAAACTTGCCCCGGCTTACCCTAGGTATAAAGCATAAAACAAGAAAAATTTTGACATATTTTATGTCAGTGGTTCTGGAATTATCGCCATTTTAACTTTTTGGAAAAGTTAAAAATTTTGGTTTTTTTCAATTTGCTTCGGATTTTGTTTATGAAAATTGCATTCGGAAAGATTTTTTAATATAAATATTTATTAATTTTTTTAATCTTTTTATCAAAGCGTATTCCCATTATAAAAATTAAAAAATAGATAAATATATCAATTGTATCATAAGACATGTCTTTCAAATAATTAATTTATGAACTATTATGAGTCGGTGGACATGTGTGACCTTACAGAATGTGAAATTTCTCGGTCACAAATATTCCCGTAGATATGTAGTTATTTTCTCATTAGGCACATTTGTAAATTTTCTAAAATTTGTTAGTATTTTTTCGAATAAGATCTCAAAAAATAATAAAATTAAAATATTTTCCACAAAATAAATTGTTAATCTTTTATTAAGTCACTTGAAACGCTTTCTTTAGTTTTCGATTGAATACCTATATTAAAACTTGAGTATTATTAAACAGCTGTAATTATCTTTCACATTATCATTATCATTGAATAAATTAATTATAACATCCATATCTTTAATAAATTTTAAAAAAATTAGGAAAACTTCTATATGCGAAGTACAAAATCTTAAAAAAAAGCATACGTTAATCATACATCGTCGTCCTTTTGACGCACACTATTTCAATATAAACAAAACGACAGCAACTATAAATAACTATAAATAATAACAAATAAATTAGATAACAGAAGTTTCACAGCAAGCAGGCAACGACAAGTTGTAGTATTGGAGCAGGTACAGAAGTTCATTCGTCAATTCGTCAATCTAGGGCTAAATTAGTTTAATTTCGGTTGGACAATTAAGTGGTGCAATAGATTTTCCAATATCTTTGTTAGTTAACAAATAGAATATTCTAGAACATTTCTCAAAATGTGTTATTTGGTCACTCTTTTTGGTAGCCAATTCAATGTCGACGTCTGTTTTTGAATATCTTTGCTAGTTGACGAATAGAATATTCCAGAATATTTGTCAAAATGTGTAATTTGAACATGGACAATTAAATGGTACAATTGATTTTTCAATATTTTTGCTAGTTGACAAATAGAACATTCTAGAATTTTTGTCAAACTACACTGTTTAATCTCATTTTTAATGATCAATTCAACGGTGAAGTCTGTTTTTTTATATCTCTGCTAGTTGAAGATTAGAATATTCTAGAATTTTACGTTACTCATTTTGCATGTGCATTTTGCATATTACGTATACAGAATATGTGCATATATATCTGTAGTGAAATTTTAAATTTTTTAAAGGCTACGAGACCCTCAGACAATATTACCTACGGCTCTGACTCTGGCTTGGTACATAAATTTTCACCAACACAGACAAACAACAACATATCTGTGAGAGGAGAACCCCATTAAATCGCTGATGTCACTACGTAAAATCGGAGTACGTACCATTGGATGGCTACTGTAAAGAGTTTTAATTGTTAAAACGTTAGTATTCATAAATGTTTATATATCAATCCTTTACCAATTTCTGCTATACCCCCCCCCCCAAAAAAAAAAAGTTTGAATAAATAAAAATAGGACGAGAAAGTACTATGACAGTGTTACTCTTCTAGTAGAGTAACCACTATGAAGCTGTGCACTATCAAAATGTTACAGCCAATATTACTTCCACCACTTTGGTGTGGCAAACACAATCAAAAGCTGCGTGTAAGTACACGCGAATGTTTGTTTTGTTATTGTCGTAGTCCAGGTACATAGCAGTAAACTAGTTACTGGCGTCTACATATTTTTTTTATCTCACTATGCAACTGCGATTTTAGTCCCGTGCTGTAACACTTTCATAGTGACGACTGTACTTATAATAGACGTTTACATGCACAGAGAAAATATATTATAATCTCAAATGACTTATGTGGGACAATCCTGTAAATAATTAATAATTGATAATTGAACTACAAAATGATTTTTTAACGATCCTCCAGTCGAGCACATAACATCGTAACTTTCCCCGATGTTTAAAGTATTAAATAGTAAAATGAAGCAATATTTTTTTCCCAGTTCATTCATTTAAACACTAAAAAAACTACACTTTTGTTTCAATATAAGGAACATTTAAGAAAATGAAATAGAATATTTTTTACTTAAATAGTAAATTAATAAAACTAAAACTGATAACAAGAGAATGGACCACTTATATGGTCCATTTCATTTAAATTTAACCATCCCTTATGTATTTAAATAATTTCCGTTTTCTTGGCTTTATCTCTTTCATTATTGCACTTACGTAAATTTTAAAATTGCAGTATGCTTTTAGAAAAGAACAGAAGATTAATTTGTTTTGAATATAAGAATTATTTAATTGTTTCAATTTGACTCATGATCAATTGTATTTGAAATAGGGTATAGTTAAATTTTACTAACAAGGAAAGGTATCCAACTGTATCTCTCAAAAATTTTCGAAACTTTGGTGGATTGTAGATCTTACTAACAAGGAGATGCACCTGGGATGAAATTCGGGATTTCGATGAAACTTCGCTGGTGTGTTGAATAGACAAAAATAAGGGACCCGTATTTCTTTTTATCGGCCATCTTCCACGTTTAGGGGGTGAAACCAGCCACTAAAGTTGGGGGGTCAAATCGTATTTCTTAATATATCTCGAAAACTATAAGAGATAGAGGAAAACTTTAAATTGACGAAATGTTATTCTTTGAAAGGCCTATTCACCTGTATAGGTTAAATCAGGGCCGGGTTAATAAGAGGGGCTGGAGAGTTGGAAATGGGGGTAAATTTTCTTGTACAGTCTGAGTGTTTCAATGTATCTTTTTGTCATCATAAATAGAAAGAGCACCAAGAAATAGGGGATACATATTTTTGCGTTTTTTCGAAATATGTATGGTATCCAAGCCATATAAGGAAGAAAAAAATAGGGTTGATTATATTGCATTATTATTGATTGCAGATACCTTGTATAATTTTTTATCTTTATGTTTATTTTCACCATGAAAATGTAAATTTTTACTTTCCGATAATGATTCATGTATTTTTCAGTACCTACTTAATTGATAATTTAGCCATGTGTATATTTGGTTACGCATATTGGATGCTCATATTTTTATACCTATTTCTACCAAAGTTCTCTGGTCTGCAAGTGTTAATGAATGTTCAACAAGAAGTAATAATCTTCCGTTCAACAACTGCCATTACCTCCTTACAAATTCCTTTTTCACCAAATAAACGCAATTTATTTTTTTCTGAACATTCCAACTATTTTTCTTATTCTTTTTGTATGTTTTATAGGTGTCAACCCTATTTTCCAAATCGCAAAATGTATTACGATTACGAAGCACCTGAACAGTGAGCGAAAGACATTATTGCTTCTTGTCGAGCATTCATTAACACAAGCCACCAGAGAACTTTAACTTTCGCAGGAATAGGTATAAAAACACATGGCTAAATAATCAATTAAGTTAGTACTGAAAAATATATGAATCATTTCAAAGGCCTATTCACCTGTATAGGTTAAATCAGGGCCGGGTTAATAAGAAGGGCTGGAGAGGTGGAAATGGGGGTAAATTTTCTTGTACAGTCTGAGTGGTTCAATGTATCTTTTTGTCATCATAAATAGAAAGAGCACCAAAACATAGGGGATACTTGTATTTGCGTTTTTTCGAAATATGTGTGGTATCCAAGCCATATAAGGAAGAAAAAAATAGGGTTGATTATATTGCATTATTATTGATTGCAAATACCTTGTATATTTTTTTATCTTTATGTTTATTTTCACCATGAAAATCAACAAAAATTAAAAAATATAAAACGTATTTACAATCAATAATAATGCAATATAATCTATCCTATTTTATTTTTCCTGATATGAATGGGATTCCACATAAATTTAAAAAAAAAAAAAAACCAAAAACCCGTATCCCCTAATTTTTGGTGCTCTTTCTATTTATGATGGCAAAAATTTGATACATTGAACTATTTAGGCTGTACAAGAAAATTTATCCCCATTTTCACCCCTTCAGCCCCTTTTATTAACCTGGCCCTGATTTAACCTATACAGGTGAACAGGTCTTTCAAAAAGTAATATTTCGTCAATTCAAAGTTTTCCTCTATCTCTTATAGTTTTCGAGATATTTTAAGAAATACGATTTGAACCCCCAACTTTACGGGCTGGTTTCAACCCCTAAACGTGGAAGATGGCCGATAAAAAAAATACGGGTCCCTTATTTTTGCCTATTCTACACACCAGCGAAGTTTCATCAAAATCCCGAATTTCACTCTGAGTGCATTTTCTTGTAAATGTAATCAAGAGCCATATTTCGTTCGTGCCCATAAGCGGTTTAAGGGGGGTGAAATTCACCCCTGAAAAATTGAGTTTTTTTAAATTTTCTTAAATATCTTGGAAATGGTAAGAGCTTTGGTAGGGAAACTATATATATTTGTAAATGGCACTTTAAGATCTGTATTATGATACCAAAATAAAAGTACTGGGGTTTCATCACCCACCCCCAACCCCTAATTTTATCAGGTATATTTTGGTAAAAGAGAAGGCTGAATTTCAACTTTTTGATTTAATAATGAGCAAAAATATGGTAAAAAATCTCGTATTTTAGTAATGAATTGTTACCAGCTTCCGATATACTTTAAAGTATATAGTTTAGAAAGTAAATTACACTGCACCCCCCTCCCCCTCATGGTTTACTGATATCTATACAAATCCTATTTATTTATATACTTATTTATTTTTTTTATTTATTTATACAATTTTCAATACTTTAACCTCTGGATATCTATGGATTTCGACTCTGGAAACAATTCATCAAATTATTTTCGGATAATATAATTCTAAATGAGTATATGATATTGATTTACATCGCCGTAACAATATTTTTTAGCTCACATCAGTTTTCGTCGCCTCGTTTTCAAAATTTGTTCAAGTATGGATGGTATACAAGTGGATATATTGACCAACAACCAGAAAGATCTGAAAATTCTGTAACATATTGCTTTTTCAAAGAAGATAAAGAAGCACCAACGTGTAATGTATGTGGTAACCCTGCTTTTACAAGATGTGCTAGGTATGGAAAATATTTTTGTTTTGAACATTTTCATGAACAATATCATTATTGTGTAGATCACAAACCTTAAAATATTGAAAATTGTAACGATAAATAAAAATAAATAAATAAGTAAATAAATAAATAAGATTTGTATTGATATCAGTAAAGCATGGGGGGGGGGGGGTGCAGTGTATTTTTTCTTTCTAAACTAAATACTTTAAAGTATATCGTAAGTTTGCAACAATTCATTACTAAAATACGAGATTTTTTTTACCATATTTTTACCAATTATTTAATAAAAAAGTTAAAATTTTTCTCAAGTTAATATTAGCAAAGGGTGCATTTATGCAAAAAGAAATAAACCTCTGTGATGTAAAATATATTAATTAAAAATTCTTTTATTTACACATAACAGCCTCCTCTTCTACCAAAATATACCTGATAAAATTAGGTGTTGGGGGTGGGGGATGAAACCCCAGTGATTTTATAACTTTTACTTTGGTATCATAATAAAGATCTTAAAGTGCCATTTACAAATATATATATAGTTTCCCTACCAAAGCTCTTACCATTTCCAAGATATTTAAGAAAATTTAAAAAAGCTCAAATTTTCAGGGGTGAATATAACCCCCTTAAACCGCTTATGGGCACGAACGAAATATACCTCGTGATTACTTTTAGTAAGATCTACAATCCACCAAAGTTTCAAAAATTTTTGAGAGATACAGTTGGATACCTTTCTTTGTAAGTAGTATATAAGAAAGTATAGGTATACCTGTGTAAAAAGAGTAAGATATATAATTCAATTGCAATCTCTTGAAGTTGCTTCTTAATTTCAATGAACCAAAATTGTATTTAGTTTACCATACTTGTTTTTTTAGGAAATTTTCATTTTGAAAATTCAACTATTACGGGCACTGTCTTGGCAAAACTTGAGCCTGGGACTATAACGAAAATTTTTTTTGAGATCCCTAGGATCCGAAAATAATATCACTATAAAATCTTCGGAAATTTGCTATGTTATGCAGGATGCTGCGACAGAGGTATTATTATTGTAAGCTATAAAATGAAGGATTGTAAACTGCTCACTACTTTAATAAAGGCGTCCTAACATGCCCCAAATTGTGACAATATGAATTAGATTCGAACATATGGTAAGCTTATGAATTGCTATGGATATTTCCGTTACACTTTGTCGATAATATGAAATTCAATCGCAATACCTACATATCCATAGATAACTTTCATTTGGTGTGCTATGTAATAGGTACTAATAAATGATGATTTGTTAGTCCCGGTAGAGTTAAAGAGACAAATTTATGTTGGAAACGGAATGTTAAATTTTATTATAGATTCTATCAATCGGAAATGTTTATTTAGGAAGTATAAGGTAAAATTGTTTGATAAATAACAAAGATGTTTTGGGAATACCAACTATTTGTTTACCGCCAACCTCTTATAAATATTGAAATTTCAAAATCAAAAGTTGAATAATGTTTTTATTGGGGTGAGTAAATTGTTGGGAATTATTGAAAATGTTTTATTAAGTTTTATAAAAGTCGACGTTCATTTATTGAACAGAACAATTAGGAACACAAATTTTAATAATTCACAGTAAAAAAATTTGCGTTCTGCGTAAAAAAAAACTAGTGGTTAAAATTTTTGTGTTAAATAGGGGTACTTAAGAAACCGTTATGATTTTAAGGACTGAAATATGCTAAATCTTATTATTTTCTGTCGTAATTAAATAAAGTAAAATAATCAAATTTCGAGCTGCCGTAAGAAAAAAAAAATTTTTTTGCGGGCAAAATGGGGTACTAAGAAAACGAAGCTACTAAATAATAATATTTTTTTAGGAGTAATTTACGTAAAACGAATCACCATTTATATTAGTAGTGGATGCAGAGGGGAAAAATAATTATTTTTTTAATAATTCTGAACTGTTCTTCATTATAGAATAAAATGTTTTTATTAAATGAAAAACTATTTGGTTTTCAATATTATCAAATTTGAAAGTATAAAAATTTTTACCAAATTGTTGGGGTACCCCATTTTTCCAAAAACTAAGAAGTATCCAAGAAAGTAAATTTTTCCAAAATCTAAGAAGTATCTAAAAAATTGAAATGACTGTAAAATTACGATTTAGGTCGTTTTTGAGGCAAGGTTATATATTTTTTGACATTTTCCCTTAAATTTTAAAAGGTTAAAATAATTGTATAAAAATAATGTTTTTTAGTACAGTTCTAGAATACTTACCTCGTTCATAAAAATGTAGTATATTGCATAACTTATCTACGTATACCACAACAAAGCTCATTAAAAACGAGAATGGGCTTTTTGATTAATGACTATTTTATTGAGGATGTGGTAGTGATATAGGAGAATGCTTTCCCATTATAAGAATTGTTTATATTTTATTTTTAATTTATAAAAAATTCAAAATCAAAACCATTGGAAGCAATCATTGAAATCAATTGTATGAATGTTAAACCTCATTCACACCGAAAAAGTAGAAAGAAGAATGCATAAATAGAACAGAAAAAAATACGCTGCCAATAGGGTGGGCACAGAGCTTCCTAGTAGTCGTAAAAGACTTTAAAACAGTATTCTACCAAATATACTTATTATATACCGTGAAATTATATTTTCGCCTTGAAGTTTATAAAAAACTGTTGTAACTCAAAAGACTTAAAGGCTAAATTATAAAATAATAGCAAAAATATTTTAGAAACTAACCCCCAAAATACCCTAAAAATTTGAGCGAGATAGGACTAGCAGTAAATAAGATATTGACATTTAATGGGATTTCATGGTAGCGGCGTAGCTACCGTTACTCCGATTTCGATTAAATTCATAGGGGACCATATAGGAACCAAACTAGATAATTTCTGAAAATTTTATAACAAAGAATTGAGTAGTTCAGAAGTTGTGCCGCTTGGTGCAATTTTGGAATGACATGGTAGCGGCGTTGCTACCGTTACTCCGATTTTGATTAAATTCATAGGGGACCATCGCGGAGCCAAACTGCATAATTTCTGAAAATTTCATTAAAAACAATTGAATAGTTCGGAAGTTATGCCACTTGGTGCAAAATTGGAGACACACAGACGGACAGACAGACACCAAACGAAAATTGTTCAGGAAGCTCTAAAACGTAAAATGTGCATAAAAAATTTGATTTTGGAGAGAAAAAATTTTTTATTTTTCAAAAGTGATCACAATACTTCCGCTACTTTAGTAGTCTCGGAAGCAATATAATAGCGTTATTGTAAGTACACAAAAATCCGTTTATGTGTTGTACTTAAGCGAGATGTAATTATTTTTAAATTATAATTTCTATAAAAAAATCATAACTGACTATCAAACAACAAAGCCGTCTATATGAGCCTGCTAGGTTACCTAAAATAATAAAGAGCTAGTAAAGGTCATAAAAAGTAACACATAAAATTTCTGGAATATTTATTTTTATTTTTATACCCGTATTATCGTATTATAAAACCATTTAAAACGACTGAAAAAGGCAAAATATTTTTTTATATTAAATATTTCATTTTAATGATTCACGAAACCGAGTACATACATAATTTCAAATATCATGTAGATTACTCCAGCTTACGCACATGGATACGTATTCAATAAACTCCAATAAAGGGAACATTAGGAATAATAAGTCATCAGGAAACGAAAATAAAAGAGAATATTAATTTAAAAATTGCGCTACCGGTTTCGGAATAGCATATCCCGGCGATTCCAATAATTAAAAATAAAAAATAAAAATACAATGCATAATTATAAAATTGTTATTGTAAACAAAAAAAATATTTTCAAAAACATTAATTTTCAAAAACATGCATGCATTAGATGGAAAAGTATTTTAAAAAATTTTATAAAATTGAAATTAAAATTTAAAAATTTAAAAACTTAAAAACATTGTTGTACAAAAGAAGTTAATTGTATCTAACAGACCAACAATTTGGAACGATGACATAAGCGTGATCATTGTATAATTTCTCATCAAAGTTTATAGCAATTCCATTAATATTAAATAGTGGCCTATTGGAAGCTAAAACTAACAATTGTGACGCGTGGTCTCAGGTTCTGATTTGTTGTTTATAGGTGTTTCATAGTGGTGGTTACAGTCCAGTAGTAAATATTATAAAAAATAACATACAAAATAAAATAAAATTGGATTTGTATCACAGTAGAGAAGCTAGCGGTTAAAAGTATCAGTAAGTTTTCAGAATCTATTTTTAAAATTTTGAATGATGTAGATTTTAGTGTAAATATGTTAAAATATGTATAGGCTGCATACGTACCCTATTGTCACTTACTTTACAAGAGAAATTAAGAATATTGAGGAAAATTTATTAAGAAAGTGAAAGAAAAAAATAAAAAAAAAAATGTGCAAAATATTAACCCATCCAGACAACATTTTCATCATTATTTAAAAATAGTAAACTATAAAAGTATGGGTGGAAAACAGGGCCGTAGCTAGGGGGGGGGGGGCATCATGGGGCAATGCCCTACCTTAAAATATCAATGCCCTACCTTAAAAAGTACGATAATATGCTAAGAAAATTATTTGTTTATAGTATGAGATGATGGGAAAAAAATAATTTATTACACTAGCGTAGTAACACTAGAGGGAATTTGGAGGTTTTCCTTAATTAAATTTAAATATATTTGTTGTCCATATTAGTAATAATTAAACATAACAATCAGTTTCAAATCAACCAATAAAATTTAAATGTACAATACCGTATTTTAAGACAACGGCAAAAGCTAACAATCATTTTCAAATTAGCAAAATAATAAAACCGAAATGTATCTTGGTACTAACAGTTAAATACAGTGACTCAACTTTCTGATCATTGATCAAATGTTAATGTAAGAATTAAATAAGTCAGCATTTTACGAAAACAGTAAAGCTTATTTATTTAAAGTATATGTATGTGTTTATTTATTATATTTTCATATAATAATAAAATAATAAATTATAAATAATTAATATTTAGAAAGGTTTACTTTGTGAAAATCCATATTAAACATAGGATCGTTGCTTTATCACTTTTCACAGGAAAATTGTAGAAAAACACGAGTCGACTTTCGGCTTTTACACCATCGTCAGGTGAAAAACATAACTAAAAATTATTCTTTTAGGCGAAAAGTATTTATAATACAAACTGAAGTAAATAATGTATTGGTGGGGGATGTTAGAGGCAGATATAATCAAACCAAATGTAATGTAATTCCCAAGTTGAACAATTTTGATAAAACTAAAAATGTATTATTTGCAAAGGCTCCCGCAGCGAATTTTATTTTAAAACCAGTTAAGTGTAATATAATTAAAATGGCTAGAGTATGTTGGGGAAAACCAGAAACATGAAATAGTGGTGAACATTAATTGCAAGAAAAAAGAGAATAAAATATATAGGTATCTATCTGTGTTAATTTGTCAAAATAGAGAAATGTGTTGATTTACAAAAAAGTTACACCCCCAGGTAGTTGCTTTTGTTAGACTGAAAGGATTGTAAAATCAGAAATATTGCATAAAAACTATTTTGAAATATTAATTACCAGGAATCAATAAAATTTTTAAAAATGGGTACCTGTCAGCTAAAACTATTCGAAAAACGTGAGATGCATCGTGTTATAAATTTAACAAAGGCGATTTGTTTAGATCAATTTGGTCATTTAAGATGACGTGGTTTGGGTCTTTGTTCAATTTGTTGATTTCCAGGGCTTCCAAAATGTTGAGTTTGCGGCCTTTTTTACAAATGTGTAATATTTTGTCAGCAATTTGTCATCTTAAATGACCAAATTGATCTAAACAAATCGCCTTTGTTAAATTTATAACACGATGCATCTCACGTTTTTCGAATAGTTTTAGCTGACAGGTACCCATTTTTAAAAATTTTATTGATTCCTGGTAATTAATATTTCATAATAGTTTTTATGCAATATTTCTGATTTTACAATCCTTTCAGTCTAACAAAAGCAACTACCTGGGGGTGTAACTTTTCTTGTAAATCAACACATTTCTCTATTTTGACAAATTAACACAGATAGATACCTGTATATTTTATTCTCTTTTTTCTTGCAATTAATGTTCACCACTATTTCATGTTTCTGGTTTTCCCCAACATACTCTAGCCATTTTAATTATATTACACTTAACTGGTTTTAAAATAAAATTCGCTGCGGGAGCCTTTGCAAATAATACATTTTTAGTTTTATCAAAATTGTTCAACTTGGGAATTCCCTTACATTTGGTTTGATTATATCTGCCTCTAACATCCCCCACCAATACATTATTTACTTCAGTTTGTATTATAAATACTTTTCGCCTAAAAGAATAATTTTTAGTTATGTTTTTCACCTGACGATGGTGTAAAAGCCGAAAGTCGACTCGTGTTTTTCTACAATTTTCCTGTGAAAAGTGACAAAGCAACGATCCCATGTTTAATAAATTATAATTTATAAGTAGTGTAGTGTACAGCACAGCGTGGCAGTTAGTTATCGACACAGTTGTTTGTTTATTAGTGTTAACTGAAAATTAATTGATCTTGCGATGGATATACGGGCTTTCTTTGGCAAAAAACGAAGAATTGAAGAAAAAATTGATCACGAAGAGCCTCATTCCTCAAAACAGATGGAAGTACAAGATACAATTGCTACACCTAGCCCTATGAAAACAAATTCAATGAAACACATTGGTATTGTTAGCCATGGTATTCCTTCTGACATTGCACAAATCGGAGAACCGATAAAGCAAGTTATTTTAGACACATATCCAAAACAAAATAATAGGGCCTTTGTAGCGGACTGGTTCAAAAGATTTAAATGGTTACAATATTCTGTCGAAAAGGATGCTGCTTTTTGCTATCCTTGTCAGCAATTTTTACCTCATGGAAGCAAACAGACTTCGTACACTTCTACAGGATTCAGAAACTGGAAAAATGCCACTGATTCGAAAACTGGGTTTCCAAAACACGAAAAATCCATTTCTCATACACAAGCCATGGCTATGTGGCAGGAAAAATTACATAGAATATCTACAACTAGTAGTGTTGAAACGTTAATACATCAAACAATATTAGAAAAAAACAGGTATTACGTGAAGTCTATTATTGAAGTAATACAATTTCTAGTTGTAAACGAATTAGCTTTGCGTGGAAATTATATTTTAGGAGAAGAAAAAGAACAAGGTTTATTTCAAAATTTGTTTGAATACACGTGCATGAAAGACCCTAGTTTAAAGGAGGCTCTCAGTCATATACCACAAAATGCAACATATCGTTCACCTGCAATTCAAAATCAAATAATTCAAGCAATGGTTCAAGCAGTACGCAGTTCCATTATTAAAGATATTAAGGAATCTGACGTGAACTGGTTTACTCTAATGGAAGATGGGACGAGAGATAAAAATAATCGCGAAAATATTGCAATAGCAATACGGTATATTAAGGATGGAATTGTCAATGAGTCTTTGCTAACAGTTATAACTACCGAAAACCTTGATGCAGCCACTTTTACGGAATTGACGTTAAATACCCTTACGGAAAATAACATTAACCTCTCTCATATGCTAAGCCAGTGCTATGACGGCGCAAGTGTAATGAGTGGGAAAGTTTCTGGAGTTGCGACCAGAATAGAAAATAAATTAGGCCGAAAAATTCCCTACGTTCACTGCTATAACCATCGTTTGCATTTGATAGTCATCAGAACTATTTCGGAAATCACTTTTATTCGTTTATTTTTTGATCAATGCATCATGCTACATGAATTCTTTCATCATGGCAAAATAGCTGCCTTGTGTGGTGGAAAAAGGATTGGCCGGCTCCTCTAACAGCGTTGGTCAGGTCATCTGGCGGTTACAAAAGTTATATATGATAATTATTCATCGATTTTGGTAACTTTAGATGAAATCAAAAATGATAGATTTAACGGTGATGACGTCGCCAAGAGTGTCGGCATTAAAAAGTCATGCTCAGTTTGGAATTCCGAATGGCCATGATTGTCGCCAAAAAAATTTTATCAATGCTTCACCCTGCAGACGCAGCTTTACAAGCCCGAAGCACAGGATTAAAAGACGCGATAACGATCATAAAGTGCGTCCAAATTGAAATGACGAAACTGAGATCAGATGAAATGTATCATCAAATTTTAGAAGAAGCTAAGTCTATAATAAGCGGCGATTTGGAAAATAGGACCCAGACCCAGCAAAGACAAGTCAAAAAATCAAATCAGATGGATGATTACTTGTTATATGGCCCTTCCTCTTTCTCTGCCAGACAAAACCTAGAAGGCCTAGATGCTCTGCCATTTAAGTCTGAGTATTTCGAAACGCTGGATATACTAATTGCTGAATTGCAAAGAAGATTTTCGGACAACGACGATCTGTTAAATTCGATAGCAAGTCTCGACGAGTTGGATGTAGACAAAATGATGCCGTTGAAAAATTTAGGTAAGTAAGAAAATTAAACAAAACTATATCTCTGCTTGTAAAATACTAGTGTTATTTATTTATGGACATAAGTTCACAATTTCCACTGATTTTTTAGGTCTAACGGTTCCATCAAGAGAAGAGGCTACTGTAGTCAAAGCTTATTTGAGTCGTAGCGAGAATACAATGGGAAACACAATACAAGTTCTGTACAGGCAGCGAGAGGCGTTCAAAGATACATATGAACTTTTTGCATCTGTGGCGACCATAGGATGTAGCACTGCTGTGTGCGAATCTACGTTTTCAACTTTGACTGCAATCAATAGGCCTCAGCGACTGTCAATGGGTCACGAAAGAATGGCAGGCATGGTATTTTTGGCCTTTGAAAAGAAAAGAACGAAGTTAATTGATCTGGATGAAGTTCTTCGCATTTTTAATAATATGGCGAATCGAAAAATTCAGCTGTTTTAAGGAAGGACTAATTATTATCGAACTGAATACAATATGTTTGAAGAAATTATATATAAATTTGAATAAATAACTGCTTTGCTCTTATCTATCTGTCACCCCCTCTTGACAATTAAGTACTATCTCACTTACACATACGCAAAAGTACGAGAAAAATCGATTCACTAGATCAAATAAAATAAAATTTTTACTTCTGCCCTACATATAACAACAGCTGCCCTACCTTAAATTCAGCTCTAGCTACGGCCCTGGTGGAAAAAAAGAAAAAACAATTTTGATAAAATATTTTAGAGTAAAACAGAATTTGTTTGTGTTACGGAACAAACATTAATATTTACGCTTCATTTAATGTAAAATTATTTTTAAAACCGTAAAAAACAGTAGAAAGTTATTCTATAAAAAATTTTGGAGCTTAATTTCAAAAATATAATGGTTTAAAATTTTCAAAACTCGGACATTATTGCGCGCTTATTTGAATTACGTGATCTAGCATTGACAACATTTTCGTTATATATTAGCGAATTTGCAGAATGGAATTCAGTTATTACAGCCACTGTCATAGCGCGGCCTGAACCCAGGACTATGGCAGAAATTTAGATGTTCCTAGAAACCGAAAATAATATTCACTAATATATATATATATATATATATATATATATATATATATATATATATATATATATATATATATATGTCCGCGCGATAACTCTCGAACGAAATGCCCTACTTTTACGAAATTTGGTGAAAATATTGGAAATCTCAAGCCGTTGGACATGTTCGTTAATCAGGCCGTCCGTGCCCGAAACATTGTTTTTTTGGCAATTTTCGTGAAAAAAGTAGTTTTTTGCCAAAATTTCTCCTTATTCAAAAATGTTTGCGACATTTTTTTACACTATTGGAACGAGGAGAAAAATCACACAAAAAAGGTCTAAACTCTTATTCTATGTCAACTAGTTTCCGAAAAAAATTAATTTTTGTAAATGGAAATTCGCTATGTTATGCAGGATGCTGCAAGAGGGGTATTTTTAAAGATTGTATTGGTAACGCAAAGATTACGGGCTCACCTCTGATGGTCTCATTAGTATTAATATTAGAAGCTGTTTTAAGTAAAAAATGTACGTATACGTTCAGTTGATAGATTTCATAGATTGCTACCTACGCAGGAAAACAAAAATTAATTCTGGAAAAATATTACTTGTACGTGTCTAAATGAAATCTATTCAGTTGGCAAAAATCGTTAAATATGAAACAAATAAACATTCACAAAAAAGAAGATCAAGAGAGGTTGGAACAGTTTTTCTATTTTTGGTCGTAGATAACTTTCACAAATTATTTTTATATAAAATGCGTTTTAAGAATGGAATGTAAAATTTTTAACTATTCCACTATACTAGAATGTAAAATAGTGTTATTTATACAACAAATCGCAAAATCAAGGTGTTTTAGTCGTAAGCTTGTCAAACGAGGCCGCAGGCCGAGTTAGATAATTGCAACGAGTGAAAAACACACTCACTTTTCACGTGGTGCATACAATATTTTTTGCAATTCTGGATTGAGATGAAAAAAATTAACGAAAAATGGAAAAATCTCAAATTTTTTAAAGTTTGAGAGCTACAAAAAAATTATTTTAACAGATTTATTTTGAATATGGATGACTATGGCTTGCATATTATAGTATCGTTACTATAGAAATAAATTTGTTTAATAAATTTAATTACTTTTTTTTCACTCGTAATAAAAATTATTTACTTTTAATTAGGAGTGAAAAAATGTAAGCCATTTTGACACAATCACAGGCAAATCTAAAGTTAAATTTTCAATTCAAAATTGTAAAAATAACTATTTTTTAACTCACATAAAATTAAATTGCACATAAAATTGCCTATTTAAAAGAAATAAAACAATATATCAATCTTCGAATACTAGGAATTAAAAATATTAAGTTTTATGTAGTTTGTGTAGAATTGTTAGACTATTAATTAAAATTTGCTTGTAATCGAAACTGAAATTAAGTCATACATGGCTAACAGAATGGCATATAGTTTACCAGCCTATCACCACTCTTCTAATACCTGACCTATGGTCCAACTCATTTTGGTCTTCCCTGTACATCTAAAAGTAGATACTTATTTCTGCAAATACTATTCTTACAAATTCATGTTTGGACGAAACATTTTTGAAATGATCCTCCACAGTTATTTTTTATAATATTTTTATCTACTCGCTGTCACTCTGACTCCTACGACTCCAATACTTATCATCACATACGTAAACGATGGAATGTGCAGCGTTGGATGTTTGGATGGTGGAAAAACATATACATATGAATGAGAGTAGATTTTTTTTTGTTTTATGTAGAAAATGTTTGCAGTAAAAAACATTTCCGATCCCCACGTTTACTGTACTATTAATTTTTTTGTTGAATTTTCATCAATTTAAACAATTTTATATTCAATTAGTATTTTTATTACTTTTAAGTTTATAGGATGATTTAGTGAAAAGTTGACTAAATACTAAATAACAACAATACTAAACGGATTGAATAAAGAAAGATAAAATTTATAATTTAAATGTAAACATTAAAAACGTATTACATAACTAGGAATAACTTTATCAAATAAAATCATCCCTAGAGGCAAATTTCTTGACATCGATTTTTTATAAGGCACTTTTAGCCCCGCCTACGCTGTTTAATTAATATTTTTTATCTCCTCTCAAGCACCTATAGTACTTCTATTAAAAATAATTTTTTCCACGATCGTGTATTTTCATGCGTTTACCGATGCTGTTAACAACGCTGGTAAGTTACATTTCCCGAACGTTTGTTTATATCCATGGAAACCAAAAAATAACAGTGCGGTAAGTGAAGTAGATGCGAGGTAAGTGAATAGGAGCGTGGTAAGTGAAATTAGCTCAAAAATGATTGTAATCATTTATTTATATTGAAATTAAAAGTACAATTTGAACAATTAGTAAAATAAATCCATTAATTTGAAAATTTTCACTAGTTTGCACAATATTAACTTCCCATAGGAAGTTATTGTAATGGTTCCGATTTTACGAATCGCTAATTTTGACATATCTCCACGTTTCAAGGTCACTAGAATCCGAATCCATCGTTTTTAGCGTGATGTCTGTGTGTGTGTTCGTTAGTTCGTGAATTCTTTTTCGTCTACCATATCTCGAGAAAAAATGATGATATCAACTCCGGACTAATTTCATTTGATGCGTAATCAAAAAATGAAGACCGGGTAAAGTTTTTAGCAAATTTGGATTGACGGTTTGTTTTTTGTGGTAAAAAAACGGAATTAATGTTTTCATTTTTTTTTTTTGATCTTATCATTTTTTTGATAAGGGTGGAGCCCCCACCCTTAGATACAGAAGGCGAAGCCCTCGGTATGGTGCAAGAGGCAAGGCCTCTATCGGGGGCCCAGGGGAGGAGTCGCCTGGAATAAAAAAAGAATTATTTATGTACAGTAGTCTCTAGTCTTAAAGGACACCCAATGGGAACTTGACAGTGTGGGTATAACTATCCCCCAAATTTTTATTATCATTGTTAGCATTAGTCTTCATATTTTATTGACATTTCGAACGGGCGTTCAATCATTAAAATTTTCTGTGATTTTCATAATCTTCCTTTCATTTTACGAGAATAAATTTGCAGCCAGAAATAAAATGCTTCATCAACTTCATTATTCTCACTAATATTATAGTTTAACAAACTATTTTCCTCAACTTTTTAATCGAAAATTCAAAAAAAGTACTCACGCCAATGAAATATTGACACTTAAGTTTTTATTTACAAATATAGTTGTCAATTGTCACTACAAAGCTTCGTATTAGTTGCTATAAATATTTATAGTTAATATTTATTCATGGCATTCTATGTCATAACATAGAAATATAAATTTCACCTATATTGTCCGATTTTTTGTTATTTAATATATTTTTATTCTTTAATTATTTTAAATCGATCGTGAAAAAAATATTATACAATACACGATGCGTTAAGGGCATTTACTGATCTCGAAAATTGCAAAAACTCGATTCTGCGGGTCTCGTTTTCGCAACATTTTCTTGATCAGTAAAAGCAACTTACCGAATTTACGAGTATATTCTAAAATACTATTTCCCATATGGTATTTGAAATGTTCACTAACAAACTTTTTAGACGTTTGTCTACTATCTACTTCTTTTTAATTATGAGATCATGAATCCATAGGATTTATTAAGGTACCATCACAGTGTGATTGGTCGATAGTCAATTTTTGCGATTTTTTTCGGATGGGGATGAATTTTTTTTACGATTAATACCACTATTTAACAGTAAAAAAATATTTTTTTATTTTTTTATAACTTTTGAAAAAAGTGTCTTTAAAAAAGGGCGGAAATCGGTACACACGATTGCGGCCGCAGTTTTCATTCAAAAAAAATCAAATAGATTATCAATCTGCAGGTAAGCCGCTATGTACCTATGGGAGCTTTTTTTTGAAATTAAAAAAAATGGCGGCGGTTTGAATAAAAAATATAAAATTTTTTATAGTTTTTCGGAAAAATAGGAAGATTTCAATTTATGCATAAAAAAGTCATTTAGAACAGTCATAATATTAAGTAAAAATAATTTTACCATGTCGGTACCTACAAACTGGTTTTTCGATTGCTTTCAACTTTGCACGTATAGTTTTTCCGAAACAAAAATTTACGTAATTTATTTCCCAATTTACTTTCAATAATATTACACCCCTTTACTTTCAATAATATTACACATCTTCCTTAGCTACAAATTCCCATCACTTTATTTTCATCAATTTACGCTGATGATGACCGAAAAGGGTGAAAACGCGTTAAGTAAAAGAATGTTATTTTTCGTGAAATTGACAAAGTAATTAAAACTTTAAATATTTTTAATATTGAAAATAAAAATTAATAAAAAAATTATTTTTGTATCGTTAAGGGAGGTTTACTCGAGAGTCCTTAAAAATTATGTATTTTTCTAGAATTTTTTTCTCAAGAACGGAAGTAAATATCAATTTCAAATTTTGTGCACATATTTACTAAGTATTAAACTACACAAAAAAGGAAAAAAAAATTCAAGGAAAAATATAAAAAAGTGTCCATTTTATAGATAGTGCAGTGTGACGATCCGAAGATCCAATGCCTTGTTGGTGGACATCCTAGCGCTGGTAATAAACCACCGAAATCCAAAATCAAAAAAAGATTTATAAAATATATGAAGAGTACCGGCACCTCTACCTATAACCTCCTCATTCCAAATAAAAATTTTTTTTTTTCAAATTTTTGATTTTTTGTAAAATTTATGTTCATTACTATTAAAAGAAATAAAAAAACCACATTGTTTTTTGTTTTTGTTTTTTTTACTGAAAATACTTGACGTCGACTATAGTAGACATTTGGAATTACGCTTACTCAATTGACATCTAAAACAATGTTAATTTCTTAAGAATTTATGGAAATAGTTGGCTAAGAAAACACAATAGATGAATGGAAAACATGTTTAATAACTACAAAATAATAATTATTGTAATGATAATGAACATATGAGGGTTTATACATTTATAAGAGGGTTCACTTTCCAACATTTGGAAGCAGCCTTTTCCTCTGGAGTCACTTCATTGTCATAAACAACTTTTAAATTTCTCATGATAGCAAAAAATTGGTCTTTGGGCAAGATTGCAATTGAAAAAACCTTTGTTTTGGAATGATAGTACATTCTGGTCTTGGAAGTCCCATTACGGACATACTGATGGAGGCACCAAAAAACCTTTTTGATTATGTCATTATTTGAAATTAGCGGGCGACCTTTTTTCAATATAGCTACGATTGGCTTTTTCTGTAACCAGATTGAAAATATCTTCAGAAATATACTTACTTACATAAACATATTTTTTAATTATTACGTAGCCGGTTTCCAAATGTCGACTATAGTAGACATAAAAGTTTCTGGCGTTACTATGACAACCAAACTCATGAAATATTCTAAACAAATATCTAATTTCCTTCTCTGGACATTCATAATAACATATTAACCCCCACATATTTGAAAATAATTTATTTGATATACTAAAAAAATATTTACATGCACGAAGACGCTGAGGACTACCCTTTGTAGCGATCCGCTATTTTCAAACTGCTGTGGAATATCAACAATGAACGTGGATCCAACTGAAAAAAATTCTGTAATGTGCTGCTATCCATGAGGAAGCCAGTGGTACTCCTGTCAGTGCTGTCAACCCACTCTAAAGGGGTAATAAAAATTTCCTACGAAATGTTGTTTTATGTCGACTATGGTCGACGGTTGGAACGAGGAGGATAATATCAATAAATTTCTGAAAGAAAAAAAAAATGGCGGATGTTTAAACTTTTGATTACGATTTTTGTCTTATTTTTCGCTCTTTAAAGTAAATTTAATAATAAAAACAATATTGAAAGTGTATCGAACTTAGGTAGAGGTGCCGAAGAATTGAATTATCTTTAAAATGAAAAATTAAAAAAAAGGATCTATCGAATAGTTTTTGAGTTATCGTGTCCACCAGTTCCAAAAATGTGGTTCCGAGATATTATAAAATATATATAAAGAAACGTATTTTCAAAATTTTATATTTAATACTCATTATTGCGTGAACTACGTTTTTTGAATTTTTTTTTTTATAGAAAGCTGGATTCGGTTAATGTGCAAGAATCTTGATTTTAAAATATTTTCAGTAAAATCACTTTGGGAACATATTCTACACATAATTTGCTATCAATTTCGGCAGAAAAAAAAAATCGAATTTTTTCTCAAATCTCAAGTAAACCTTCCCCTAAATTACTTTCAGAAAAATCATTTTGGGAAAATATTCTACACATAATTAGCTACCAATTTCTGCAAAAAAAATCGATTTTTTTAACGACTCTCAAGTAAACCTCCCCTTAAAAAGTGGTATTATCCTAAAAAAAATTCATCCCCATTCCCCCATCATATCCATCCGAAAAAAAATCGCGAAAATTGACTATTTTCCAGTCAATCACACTGTGATGGTACCTTAATATAAAGGTAAACATCACTAAATACGGTTAATTGGCTTGAGTTTTATTTTATGGCATTCCATGCTTGTTAACTACTAAATATTTTACTATAGATATTTGATCTGATGAAATGTCCAATACGGAAAAGCACCTACCTCAAAAATCAAAGTAAGAATTTTCAAGTTAAAAAACTGAGATTTCTGTATGTACATATGCAAATATGTACATATGCAAATTTTCATTTTCATAGCTCTAAATATGTTCTTTTAAAAATATACGAATTCTAAGTTTTTTTTTTAAAGAATTTTCGGTACAATGATTTCTGAAGTTAAAATTACTTGTAATAGGGTTAGTAGATATTAAGTCATAGATTACCAAAAAATTACGGGTTTTTATATGGGTAGATGCAATATAAAGCAATTAACTATAAAAAACACGGTGAGCAGCGGGGCCCCATTACGGAAGTCGAATTTTTCCCTTCATCTTCGGTATCTTCAAGATATCTAAATGTGATTGAAAGTCTACAAGCGATTTGTCATTTTGGTTGCCTCAAAACTGATCATAAGTATCCGGCTGATCGGGGCTTTAAAAAAGGGTTTTTAAGGGGTGAATCTCGGTAAATTTCAATTTTATGCCAATAGCAGTTACAAAAAAAAATTTCAATTTTATGTCGATAGCAGTTAGCAGCAAAAAAAATAAATACAATTCAAATTCAATACAAACACACAGTTACCTAGAAGGTCATTCCTACCCATGCTTACCTGCCAATACTCTTTGTGTTTTTTTTAAATATTAAAAAAAGGACTTGAAGACATTTCTTCTTTCCAAAAATCCAAAATTCCCACTTTATAATATTTATGTATTGCATATGTTATAAAAGGAAGGTCGTTTCTTTTAAAATTTTAAATTTACTATACTTACGCCTACTTGTATTATAGTACAAAAATAATCCATTTTTAACACATTTAAGAATACCATTGAATTCAGATGTAAAAATTCGCCAAGTGCGTGGTAAACACGCATTATGTCAGCGTTTCGCAGTCAATAGCCAGAGTTCTTCACAATTCTTAGGATAAAATATACTATAAGTACAATATAAGAAATTTAAGTATATTTGTTTATTACGGTTCATCACTCTCATAATTTCCTTTGAAACGATTACGAAATCCAAATTTTGCGGATTCAGAAATTTAAAATTTTGGATAATATTAGATCTTGATGACGCGCACATGTATCATCAGTCAACAATTAGAAAATTTTTTTTGGGACGAGGAGTTGTTAGTTAAAGCAATAACAGCCCTAATTTAATGCATATCAAACACGCACTTGGCGAATTTATTTATAGTTTATTTATTAATAACAATGCTTTTAAGCAAAATAAAATTTTTGTCATTTATTGGTCTTAGTTTTATAATACAAATAACAGTATATATTAAATGAGCTAGTAATAACAGCTATTACGAAGATGAAATTACGACACGAGCCGAGCGAGCCCTGAGTCTATTGTTATCCGAAAAAATAATTATTTTACTATAATTTAAAGGAGATATGTTTCTTACGTCTAGTATTTTTAAACTATGCTCATAAATAATATTTCTCCTTTTGTTCCTATTCATCCGCCTGTCCTGATTCACCCCTGTCTACGGTAATATGTATAATGTATGAAGGTGGACATCCTAAAAAAACGGAAAACAAAAATGGAAAGTTTGGTAACATTTTATGGATGGGATCGGCAAATGTTCGGTATTTCTTATTAAATGTTTTTTAGCTTATGTAAAAGGTAAAATGTTTGTATACTATTATTAGCCTAGGCGCACACGAAAAACTTTTGTTTTGTTGAACATTTTTGTCACTCCTATTTAATTTGTGTGTTAGAAGCACACAATAGAGTTAGCTCTCTTTCTAACACATATAATAGATAGAAGTAGCAAAAATGTCACGGTGACAAAGGTCCTCCGTGTGCGCATAGGGTTATTGAAAAATTATAGGTTAATTTTTATATTAACGCGGGGATGATCATAACCCACTATGACGGAACTCCCAATTAGTACACTTAGATATTATAGAATATTGTTGACACGGTACACCGTTGTGTCACAGTTAGTCAGTTTAACTTGATGCTGTGCGGTGCTCATGACCGTCAACGTTTTAAGTAAATGCAAAAAATATTTTATCTCGAATTCCTGCTACTGTGTTACGAAATCCTATCTTGGTGTGTGTCTAACACGCACTTGACTACTTTATTTAGTCTTAGAATTCAAAAGAAATTATTCTTTCCTCTCTCTCTCTATATATATATATATATATATATATATATATATATATATATATATATATATATATATATATATAATATAGGATGGACCATTTTAATCTATGCATCTCGCCAGAGCCGCCCCCTATCAAAAAATGTCCTTTACAAAAGTTGTTAGGTACGAAGGAGGACATTAAATGGTTACCATAAATTTAACCTTGATCTTCATTCTCAAGATCATTTTGAGGTCAAGTCGTATTTTTCAAATGGAGAGACCTATTTTTTATTTCGGATTCTGAGAGAGCGTGAAATTTCACGTCGAAAATGCTATAAACGAATTTTTTTATTAATGACCTTAAGAGGTGTAAAGACTACCAAAGAACAATAAAAAATTAGATTTTAAAGGAAAAACCTAACTTTAAAGTGTCGCCATCCTTTGGAGACGTAAAATAGGAGCTTCTGTTCGTTTTCAATGACCTTTGAAGGTCATTCTAAGGTCAAAATCCAGAAAAAACTGACACTAACAGTTATGAAAAATTAATTTTTCATGACTAATAAATTTCATAACTAAAAAATAAGAAATTAAAGGTCAATAAAAAAAACTTATTCATAGCATTTTCGACGTGAAATTTCACGGTATTTCAGAATCCGAAATAAAAGATAGGGCTTTCCATTTGAAAAATACGACTTGACGTCGAAATGACCTTGAGAATGAAGGTCGAGATCAAATTTAAGGTAACCGTTTAATGTCCCTCTTCGTACCTAACAACTTTTGTAAAGGTCATTTTTTGATAGGAGGTGCCTCTGGCGAGATATTTAGATATATAGATTAAAATTGCCCACCCTGTATGTATATATATATATATATATATATATATATATATATATATATATATATATATATATATATATATATATACAGGGTGGGCAATTTTAATCTATGCATCTAAATATCTTGCCAGAGGCACCCCCTATCAAAAAATGACCTTTATATATATATATAAATATATATATATATATATATATATATATATATATATATATATATATATATATATATATATATATATATATATATATATATATATATATATTTCAGTAAATGTCATTTTCGATTTTTAAAGACGGAGAACGTTTATAAATTTCTAACATTCTACACTCAGTCCATTTTAAGTCTAAATCGGAATCTATTTTTAAGGTTTACTATCATAGTCATAGTAAACTTCAAACCTATTTGGAACGCCGAATCACTCCCAGAAAATAAATGATAGTATCAATAGGTATTATTCACGTTAATTGATTCTTTATCAGTGCACATTCATGTTCCAAATACCACTCAGCATTCGTTTTTTGATTGTATTTCAATACAAATATACAATTTACATATAAAAAGAATATCATTTCTAACTGATTGAATTTTATTACTAATGCTGAAATAATATATACCTAGTACATCCTAACGTGTACCATAAATGAAAACCAATATTCCAAATCAAAGCCCAAATTTTAATGAAAGAGAGAATCGTTCGTTGTAACGTTTCATTTAAATTATGTTGCGATCAACCGAATGTGATTACAGATACACATAACAAAGCTTTATGTTCGATTTATTTTAAGCTGTCGCACATAGTGTTAATCTTGTTAATTACTGTAAGGTATTATAGAAATAAATGATACAAAACGTTTACAAGTTATCAATTGGGCAATTCTCGCGTGACGCACGGGACATTTTTGCTGCAAAAACATTTTTTTTTAATGCAATTAATAATAAACAAAACAAAATGTTTATAGTACGCAGAAAATGAATTAAAATTTTTTGAACATATTCTAATTTTTATCTGAAATCTAGTACTCGAGATATAAGGCATAAACTCACGTGACGCACGGGGCATCGTACGAAACGAAGTTTATGTCTTATATCTGGAGTACTGCATTTCAGATATAAATTAGAACATACTCAAAAAATTTTAATCCAGTTGCTCCGTGTTATAAACTTTTTGTTTTATTTGTTATTAATTGCATTTTTTTAAAAAAATGTTTTTGTTGCAAAAATGTCACGTGCGTCACGCGAGAATCGCCCTATTAATACAAGAAAATTCTATTTATAGAAAATGTGCATCTATTTTGAATTGCTGGTAGGGGAAAGTGGAGCAAGATAGGGTAGTTAAGTTTTGGTGATAAAGTCGACATCTTAGAAATGAAGACGATATTTTAATAATTATCTCTAGTATATTTGATAAACTGTCTTCGAAATAAAACCCAAAAAATAACAACAAACGCTTAACATTTTTATAAAATATACAAATAAAAGAACTACATGCATATCTCCCCGTTTTATCCCACTTGTGGGAAAAACATGGTGTTAAAAAGGACAAGACGTTACGCATATTATTTTCAACTTTTCTGCACTCTAATAAATCTTTATTCTTATACATACATATATATATATATATATATATATATATATATATATATATATATATATATATATATATATATATATATCCCTAGAATCATACGTTGGTCTACGAGTCAAGTTAATCATACATCGGCGTCGTTTCATACATGGACTTTTTACGGGGAGTTTTAGAGTTTATTTGCAAAAAACATTTTTTTTACATAACAATACTACAAAAGCGAACAAAATATTTAAAAAAATTGGATTTGGAAAAATTTCTTAATGTAAATATTTATTAATTTTTTTAATCTTTGTATCAAAGTATATTTTCATTATAAAAATTAAAAAAATATATAAATACATCAATTGTAATAATTAATTTATGAACTATTATGAATCAGTGGACATGTGTGACTTTACAGAATGTGAAATTTCTCAGTCATAAATAATCCTATAGATATGTAGTTATTTCCCCATTAGGCACATTTGTCAATTTTCTAAAATTTGTTAGTAATTTTTCGAATAAGATCTCAAAAAATAATAAAAATTAAAATATTTTCCGCAAAATAAATTGTTAATCTTTTATTTAGTCATTCGAAACGCATTCTTTAGTTTTCGATTCAATATATTCAAACTTCAGTATTATGTCGTCTCTATAAGTCAAACAGCGTAATCATCTTCCACATTATCATAATCATTGAATAAATTAATTATAACATCCATATCTTTAATAAATTTTAGAAAAATTAGGAAAACTTTTATATGTGGAGTACAAAATCTTTAAAAAAAAATATAGGTTAATCATACATCGTCGTCTTTTTGACGCACACTATTTCAGTATAAAAAAAACGACAATAGCTATAAACAAAATTTATATGTCTTATGTGTTATAATAACAAATAAATTAGATAACAGAAGTTTCACAGCGAGCAGATACCGACAAGTCACAGTATTGGAGCAGGTAGAGAAGTTCGTTCGTCGTTTTGACGAGTACGTATGATTCTAGGGATATATATATATATATATATATATATATATATATATATATATATATATATATATATATATATATATATATAACGTAAAAGCCCCCATTAGCTAACACTATTTTTAGGTATTTCATTAAACTGTCTTATAAAAATTATTAAATAAATGAAACACCCATTTTTGTTTTCTTAATAAGCATGAAACCAAGTTTTTTTAATCCAATGAATATGTTTTTAAAAAAATATAATCCAAAAATTTTGAGATATTAATGTTTTACTCTTGTAAAATGTTGACATGTATAAAAAAACGGATAAAATATTTTAGTATCATTAGAAAATCACCACAGACACCTAAAAAAAAACACGTTAGTGACCACAGAGAAGTAGAGACAACATATCTATCTCTATACTACCGGAACCAGTGTAACCAGTAAGAGATAGAAAATATGTTATATCGCGCGTTTTCTGTCTCAACCTCGTATAAGGTTTTTTGACGGTTTTGAGTTAGAAAGTCATACATGTACATAATTCACTTCACCATATGATGCACTAAGAAATATTGCAAAATAGTTAATGGATAAAATTTTAATCCAATAAAATTCAAACTCGTATAATAATGACCTAATTTAGTTTACTGACAAAACCGCGTATTGTTTGTGTAAAATTATTTTTTGAAATAGTACAGACACTAGAGTTCGCAGGTGCTGTACACCACAAATCCAATATACGTAGTAGTCGGTGCAAATTTAAGGGGAAGTACGTAAAATCGGAAGATCAGGAGTGTCGGTAAACTTTTATTTGAGGGGTTGGTAAATATTATTATTTTATTATGTAAACAAGTACATATTATATATAAATAAGTACAGTACGCTTCATAAAGTGATCGAACACTCTCACCCAGGTGAGAGGGTGCCCACATTTCTGACGCCGCACTGTACTTAATGTTGTGGTACACTGCCGTGTCAAAAGTGTGGACACCCCCTGTGAAAATGTGTTCGATCACTTTTTGAAGCGTACTGCACTTATTTAAGCGAGCGTGTGTTGGAGTCAAAGGTCAAAATTTGTACGTCCACGAAATAAGTACAGTACGCTTCAAAAAGAGATCGAACACTTTCACCCGGGGGGTGGTGCCCACACTTTTGACACGGCAGGGTACCATAACATTAAGTACAGTACGGCGCCAAAAGTGTGGAAACCCCCGGGGTGAGAGTGTTCGATCACTTTTTGAAGCATACTGTACTTATTTTGTGGATGTATAAATCTTGACATTTGACTCCAACACGCGCTCGCTTAAATAGGTACAGTACGCTTCAAAAAGTAATCGGACACCTCGACACAGGAGGGTGCCCACACTTTTGATACGGCAGTGTACCACAACATTAAGTACAGTGCGGCGTCGAAAGTGTGGGCACCCCCTCCCCTGCAGGGGTGAGAGTGTTCGATTACTTTTTGAAGCGTACTGTACTTATTCATATATAATATGTACTTGTTTATATAATAAATAATATTTACCAACCCCTCAAATAAAAGTTTTCCAACGCTCCTGATCTTCCGATTTTACGTACTTCCCTTTAATTTTACTTAAACTAGTATACCATATACCATGTTTTGTTAGAAAACTAAGTTTTAAATTTCCAACCCGTTTGGAAAAGTTTTATGGCTTTTACGCCCCCACCACCCCCTTCGGGTCCGTTTCAAGGTTGGGTCGGATCCAAAATTTGCCCAAAATTTGACCCCACTTTGATAGTATTGTTGTGCATCCGAATGAGCCCCATTTACCAAATCTGAGCTCTTAACTTCTATAGGCCCTACACATATTAAAAGGTAGCGGGAAAATATATATATATATATATATATATATATATATATATATATATATATATATATATATATATGTCAGACATTTTTTTTTCTACATATTCGTTTTCAACGGGTCCGAAAACGGATAGCGCCCCTATTCTCGCCTCTCGCCGTTCTTGTCGTATAGACTGTATAAGTCCAATTTTTTCAAGAAAAAATTCGACTAATAACTAAAATGATCGTTCAACGGGCATACAATCGCAACTCTATTTCCTCTAATAATGATACATATGACAGACCGCTAAGGAAAAACGTATCTCTACCATATATGGGACAATCAATCCTTCCAGTCTCCTCTCTCCTTACATCCCAAGGGTTTTGTCCAGTGTTTAAGTACCGCTTTTCGATAAAAAATTCCCTTTACTCAAACCTGACAGGGGTAACCCCAACTGCAGAAAGAACCCTTTCGGTTTATATTGGTCAGAGCTCAAAATCACGGGAATACCGTCTCAAATAGCATAGATGGGATTTGGGTAGAGGTGAATTACGTACTGGCTTAGCACAACATGCACATAATTTCGGCCACGTCTTCGATTTCAACAATACGGAGGTGCTACAGTATGAAAGGAACTACAAGAAAAAACTAAACCTGGAGACTTTTTTATCTACAACATATCCAAAATTCAGCTTTCTAGGATGATTTGGTGCGAGTAGAGGGGGAAAAAACGATTTTCGCTGGATTTAACACGCCCTCAGCCCCCAGAATTAACGTAGAGGGTTGAAATTTGGTGCGTTGATAAAGTTCGTACCTAAGTTATGCTTTTTGGAGTTTTTAATATTTCCCCCCACCCCCCTCATTTTTAAGCTACAATTTCATACTTTTTCGACGTTTTCGAAGCTTTTACCACTCGCACAGGTCACCCAAATAACCCTAGAGGGCTGAAATTTTGTATTCGGATTGAGTTAGTATCAAGGAGGTGACTTTTGGGGGTCTCGACTTTTAACTCCTACCCCGCCATTTTTATACCCAAAAGAACATGATTTTTCTCGTTTTTTAACAGTTTCGTTCGGGTCAAAATCTCCCCAAATAAACCTAGAGGGCTGAAATTTTGTTTACAGGTTAAGCTAATAGCCAGACACTGTTTTTTGGAGGTTTCAACTTTTAACCCTTACCCCCACGATTTTTACGCCACAATATCCTTAATTTTTCTGCTTGTTTTCTAACAAGTCTAGAGACTCTCTAAGGAAACCTAACGGGCTGAAATTTTGTACGTGTATTTAGTTAGTATCCAGCTAGTACCTTTTAGGGAGTCCATATTACTTTTCCCCCCATTTCTCCCATTTTTACATCGGAATTAAATGCTATTGTTAAATGTGTTTTAAATGCATTACTTTTATTCTAAATACAAGTAGGCGAATAGTAATTTTAAAAAATTTAAAAAAAAAAGTGAACTTACTTTTATTACAAACAAAATACATACATATTAAGTAATTTAAAAATGTTATTAAAGTCACTCTTTATTTATAAATTAGGAATTTCGGATTTTTATTAGTCGAATTTTCTCCGAAAAATTAGACTTATACAGTCTATACGATAAGAGCTGCGAGAGGCGAGAGTAGGGGCGCTATCCGTTTTCGGACCCGTAGAACACGAATATGTAGAAAAAAAATGTCTGATATATATATATATATATATATATATATATATATATATATATATATATATATATATATATATATACATATACAGGGTGTAAAGTAAATAAGTTTCGTCCTTTTGACAGATGGTTTATCTCGGTGTATAATTGCCGAAGACATAAATTTTTTTTCGGAATTCGCTATCTGAAAAAATCGCATCCCAGCCAGCTCGTCATTTAATATAAATTTCCCTGAATACGGCTCTGATCAAATTACAATTATTCGCACCCTGTATAATAAACATTTTATTAAAAATAAAAATATAAAAAAAAATTATTTTACCATTATATTTAAACATCTGCTGACTGTTTAAATGATACATACACTATCGGACAAAGGAAACCAAACACTTTTTTTTCCATAAATTCTGATTAAAATATTTTTGTAGCTTTTCACAGGAAAGTGTGAATTCCCAAATCACAGGACATTATGAATATTGCAAAAACCATAACTCTGATATTAGTTATAAAACATGGCTGCATTATGCAGTATTAATTTAATAACAAATCACATTAAAAACTATACTTATGAATTGCCAAAAAACAGAAAAAAGAACATCACAGAACAATAGAATTTTACACAAGAAAAACTTCCATTGGTTGTAATTTTTCCATTTGTTGTTAATTGTTGATACACAACACAAACACTTTACAAAACTTTTCTTTTATTCACAATCTATCTAACGTACACAAATATGTATTTATCTAAAAGGTATTTACAAAAATATGATTGCCATTAACATTAGTTATTTTATTACCTATTGCCTATTGGTATCCCAAATTGTTTACAATCTACAGTGTGTTTCCACATTTCATAGTTTCCAAGTAAAGTACATGAGAATAAACAGAAATTAATAACAATCTCAAATAACCGTTTATTTTTTCGTCTCTCAATTTTCTCACTAAGATCAAAAATTCATTATTAAACAATTTTAAAATGTTAAAAGTTTATAAAAAGAGACAGATGTGAAAAAAGGCAAATTATATTACAATCAAAAATTTATTTAAACTTTATTTTAGCTGCAAAACCATCATAAATAACCCATAATAAGTACATAAGTATTAGTTTTTACAAAGATCGACTTTTAGGCATTGCAAGTTGAAACAGATCAAATTGGAACTTGTAAATGGCTAACTCTCTCATCAGGGGAAACACCCCAAAACTCGTAGTTTTAGATTTTAATTTTTTTTTGTATTTTTATAATCTGCAAGTGTTGTGTAGCTGTGCTGGCCTATTAGTTTTCCAATAACTGTTTCTTTCTGTAAAGTACATGTGGGCAAAATGATCCATGCGTAAACCACCTAAAATATTTTTTTTCGTTTTTCTCCAAATCAATTGCCATAGGAAAGACGAAAATAACACAAAATAATAGTGCGCTAAATAAATAAGTAACGTACCTAAATTCGCTCACCTAAACCCAATAGTCCAGAAGTAAAATTATTTTATAATAGAAAAATTCAACCGCCATTTTTGAAGAAGCCTGTAAACCGATTTGGACGTTTTAAATTTCTATGGATAGTACTAATCGAATAATATCAAACAGGAAAGAAAATCAATGGGGAATCATCTCTACCAGTTTTTACAAGAAAATTTCAAATTGTTTCATGAAAAATTGTCAAATAATCTTATTTATTAACCGATGAAAGTGTTACATACAAAGGAAACTGGATTGAAATCATAATTGAAGTTGCGATTTAAATCATTCAGCTCAACTTTTTTCACTTTTATTAACTTTAATCACGTGTAATTCATACTGACACTTATGGATCATATTGTATAGTAATATAAAATTTTTTTTTAAAGAATAAGTAAAAAAGGACTAGAACATTATGAGAACAAAATTTGACGTCAAAATTTTAGTTACTATTTTCTCACACTCCTGTACTACAAATTTCATCCCCTAAAATTTAACTCTCAGCCGCCCCTATTTGTACAAATTTAAAAACTTTTATATCGTTCAATATCTCTAAAAAAAAATTGTGGTAGTCATCCTTTGCATTTTTTCTTTATCTCTAGTCATTTTCAAAATAATGAGTATTTTATTCAATCTTGCCACAAAAGTTTTTAATTTTTGTTACAAAATTTTTCCAAGAATCATCTCCATTTATTTTACTTCATAGTTTCATGACACTCGAGTAGGTAGTATGATCTAAGATGATTTCCCCTTATAGACAATTCTTTAACTGAATAAATAATGCGTATTATGACAATTTTTTATGAAAAAATTTTGAAATTTTTCTGTAAAAGCTGACAGAGTTGATTCTTCATTGATTTTGTTTTACCGTTTGATAGTACTTGATTAATACTATCCTTAGAAATTTAAAACGTCCAAATCGGTTTATAAGCTTCTTCAAAAATGGCGGTTGAATTTTACAATTATAAAATAAATTTACTTTTAAAATGACGTGTTCAAGTAAACGAATTTAGGTACGTTACTTACTCATTTAAAGTACTATTACTTAGTGTTATTTTCGTCTTTCCTATTGCAATATTGATTTGGAGAAAAACAAGAAAAAATCTTTTAAGTAGTTTACACGTGGTTCACTTTACCCACATGTACTTTACAGAACCAACAGATATCGGAAAACTAATAGCCCAGCCCAATTACACAACACTGATAGCTTATAAAAATATAAAAATCATCAAAATCTAAAAGTACGAGTTTTTGCATGCTTTCCCTTATCAAACAATTCGACAAAAATATGTATGTACATAAATTATTTTCCATGACATTTTATGAAATGACGACATTAACTTCTACATATAAACATATACATAATATTATGTGAACGGCGAATGCTACTTACATATACATATAAAAGTTAGCTAAGTGTGTATTTCACACACATTAAATTAGGGTTCCTTAGTACATGCTACAAAGTTCCTTAGTACACGCAGCTGTGCAACCTATGGTATTTTTTAAGGTTTATTATGAAAATAAATAAATTACTTGACAATGTTATTTGCACTAGTGTTACTGAAAAGCCAATTAAGTGATAATTTGATTTCTTAAAAATCACATCGACTTTGAAGTACAATAATTCTGAAACGAGTTATAAAAAAAAATTGTTAAAAGAACCTTAGTTTGATTTTAAGGGATTTTTCTAATGATATACTGCACAATAAAGTACATGGAATTATTTTTGAAATTACTTACGAAAAATAAAAATTTTATTCATTTTTCAACATTTCTCTTAATAATATGAATTTTAATTTTTGGGAGATGTATAATATCGAAATATACTTTAACATAAAATTTCACTTCAGTTTTCGTATTTTAAATTCTTCTTCCGGACCCTATGATTTCGATAAATGTATGTATGTACGTCGACTCTCTTATACACAACACATACATATAAAGAGGTACAAATTAAGATAGATTTTACTACATTTTATACGAGTATTAGTATGTATGTATATGTATATGTTTAACAATAAATTGCAAGGTGTCAATTTAAAAACATACCAGGTCTCCTATCATGATAAATTGATAATCATATCTTTGAAACTGTAAAAGATAATAAATTTTCTCAAAACCATTTTTTAAGATGGATTGGGAACCATTATGATCCACATTAGTATCCTCTACAACCAGCTGCTAACATTCTAGCGGCCTTTTATCCTTAAATTTTTTAAAATTTTCATATCTTTCAAAACTCCCCGAGGCATAAGTGTGAAAATCGTGGAAGGTCTTCTGTTATTACCTCCCGGTCTGTAATGTTCGTTTGTGCATTTTGATTTTATAATTTGTAAAAATAAACTTGGAAAATAATAGATAATTTGACATTTATAACAATAAATTTGAATAAGTTGATTCAAATATTATTTTTTATAATTTTCCAAAAATAATGGAAAAATTAATAATAAGTATTTCGTATCTTTCGATTTTAAGATTATAATTTCTTACGATTTTATTTCAAATAGGCATGGGATTTGATACTTGTAAATTTGAATAAGAGAAAATACATCTCAACTTCCTGAAATTTATTTTTCGTATCCTTCAAATAATAATCGATAAATTAAAATTATATTCGGTTTTAACGAATACCATTTTTAAAGAGCTTTCTACCATGAGTGAGGTCTTATAACTTAAAAAAATAAGTTCGGAGATTCTGGACTTTAGTGAATTGGTTGCAAAATATCCTCATGTTGACCACATTGGTTCCCCCTCCATGTCCTAGAAACGGTTTTGAGAAATTTTAATTCTTTTACAGTTCTACAGATATAAGGCCGGTTTGTATTTAAACTGACACCTTGTACAAATTTTTTATAGTAAATGTTTTGAAAAATCAGCTGGTTTTCTAAACAGGTCAGTGATCACTGATCAGTTGATCAGATCACACTACTGACCTAATTATAAGTAAGCTGTTCGTATCATCAGCCACCACAAGTTAATAAATAAGTTTCATGTACAATGACGAAAATAAAAATTTTAATTAATAAATTTTTAGAATTAATTTTCTTTTATAAAAGCTTTTGTAATCAACATCTTTCATATGGAGTATGCTAACATTTAACTACTATTGTAGCAATACTAATTTGAAATAAAAGTTTTAACAAGAAAAAATAATGTTAATTTATCTTATTTTTGGAAGAATGAACTTTTGTACGCGTTAACAAAAAGTACATAGATAGAAAAATATAATGTTTTGTATAATTTTGAATTTTAAATGGTTAATTATTGTTAATTGATTATGATAATTATTTTCGGCAATGTGTGTTAAATGTGTGTTTAATATATTAAATATGTGAGAGAACTGTATTAAAGTTTATATAAGTCAGTGATGTTAAAATTATGAAATATGACGTAAAATTTGTTTTATTACAAAATATGTTAAAAATTTTTTTGTACGCTACTGTACAGATAATTTCAAAAGATTCGGTAAATAAGTACATAAATATATTTTGTTGACAAAAAATTTAACATTCAAAAAAACAAAAACAAAAAAATGTTAGGTAGTCAGAGCCTGATTAAGGTTTTTTTTCTAGGGGCCATTTTTTAACACGTTTTTGACAATCGAAAATTTCTGAAATGAAACTTGATCGGTAAAATTTAACTAGCAATACTTAATTAGTAGACTGAGACCTTTCTCTCCTGCAAATTATGAAACTTATTTACTTTACACCCTGTATATATATATATATATATATATATATATATATATATATATATATATATATATATATATATATATATATGTATATATATTCCCGCCAACTTTTAATTTGTGTAGGGCCCCCTTATGGAAGTTAAGAGATGAAATTTGGTAAATGGGGCATATTTTCGAGGCACCTCATACTATCAAAGTGGGGTCCAATTTTGGGCAAATTTTTTTTCTGACCCGAACTTTAAGCGGGTGGTGGGGGCGGAAAAGCAATAAAACTTTTCCAAACCGGTTTTAAATAATGTTCCGGTCAATTATCTACAAAATATCCAAAATTCAGCTTCCTAGGATGATTTGGTGGGAGTAGAGGGGGGAAAAACTATTTTCGCTGGATCTAACAGGCCCCCAGCCCCCCAGAATTAACGTAGAGTGTTGAAATTTGGTGTGTTGATAAAGTTCATACCTAGGTTGTGCTTTTTGGAGGTTTTAATATTTTACCCCCACCCCCCTCACTTTTAAGCTACAATTTCATGCATTTTCGACGTTTTCGAAGTTTGTACCACTCGCACAGGTCACCCAAAGAAACCTAGAGGGCTGAAATTTTGTATTCGGATTGAGTTAGTATCAAGGGGGTGCCTTTTGGGAGTCTCGACTTTCAAACCCTACCGCCACCATTTTTATACCCAAAAGAACATGATTTTTCTTGTTTTTTAACAGTTTCGTTAGGGTTAAAATCTCCCCAAATAAACCTATAGGGCTGAAATTTTGTGTACAGGTTAAGCTAATAGCCAGACACTGTTTTTTTGGGGTTTCAACTTTTAACCCTTACCCCCCCCCCCGATTTTTACGCCAATATTTCCTTAATTTTTTTGCTTGTTTTCTAACACGTCTAGAGACTCTCTAAGGAAACCTAGAGGGCTGAAATTTTGTACGTGTATTCAGTTAGTATCCAGCTAGTACCTTTTAGGGAGTTCACATTACTTTTCCCCCCACTTCTTCCATTTTTACATCGGAATTGAATGCTATGTTAAATGTGTTTTTAAATGCATTACTTTTATTCTAAATACAAGTAGGCGAATAGTAATTTTAAACAATTTAAAAAAAAGTGAATACAATTTTTTAAGAAATGAAATACATACATATTAATAGTCCAGTGAAATGAAGGCTGAAATCGGGAAATCGGGGTATATGGATGAAAATTGGAGGGAATGTTCTTAGACTCACTAAAAACAATTCTCCCTATAAAAAAAAGTGCTCTGATCCCGGGCAAGGGTAGAAACAACCCCTAAAAGTTTATTTTCCAATTATCTCGCGAAGTGTGCGAGATATGGAAAATTTTTTCAAATAAAGATTGTAGATCTTTCGATTCTACAAAAAATAGCATACCCACCCTCTTATCCCTATCTCTAACAGTTTGCGGAGAAATCATCCCCGAATAAAAAAAAAAAAAGAAAAACAATTTTTTTTTCGCCTTATTCCAATATTTCAAACATTTAGAGAAAGAAAGTATTCTTGGCATTTTTCTCTAAAATTGAAAATAGAGAAATAAGGAAAAATAAAAGGCCGCCATGGCACGGGACTGGTGCTTTCCATTTAAAATTATCAATGGTTAACTAATGTCCGTTACCCGGTCAATTTTGACTAGCAACGGTGTCTGATTTGTTTTTATAGGACATGAAATGAGACACAAGAGAAGTAAATGCTAGTAGGTTGATAATATCACATGGTTAAAAAAATTTAAATTTGTATATTTTGAAAATAGATAGCGCCTACTTGATTTATAAAATATTAGAAAATATACAATTTATGTTTATGTAAAACATTTTGAAACTGTAATTTTGACGATTGTGAAGATATTTTTCAATTTAAAAATGGAAAAATGAAATGTAAATATTTGTGATACTATGGAAACTAGTATCAAAATATGCACTAAACGCTGATTTAATATTTAATTGCCCAATATCCATCCATTAACTTAACGGACGATTTAATCATTAGTTAACAAAAATTACCCTTGGTGCAACAGATAATCAGCGATTTTAACTACCGTTAATCATTGATTAAGGTCTTAACGGCCGATTAATAATGTTTGTGCAATCGGCCATGTGAGTCGATTAAAAATATTTAAATTTTGTGATACTAGTTTCCATAGTATCACAAATATTTATATTTATTTTCTACTATTGAAATATACTTTTGTACAATTTCAGTTAAAATTATCTTTTCTTTTTCTGTAAAATGTTGGTGCATCTCGTAGAGTCCATATCTGATATAATAATAATACAAAAATTATTTTTCAAAATTATTGAAGAAGAATAAATAAAAATGTTAACCTACGTGAATACCCAACTTCAGCGTTTCCCGAAAAATTTGGAGAAACAAAGTATTTTATTAGATATTGAAATAAAGAAATACACAATAAAAAATTTAAAAAATAATGAAAATTAACTATTTTTTTTATTTTCGTTAATCAAAGTAGTTTTATTCAATATAAACATTAACAAAATAAAGTTTTTGATAAAAAGAAGTAGTAAATAATTTAAGTTCATCCACTAAAAATTACCAAAATAATTTTTTTAAAATTATATTTCACATCGTTAATGATTCTTTCATTTGTAATGGGAATTTCTTGTTCATTGTTTATTAATCCATCGATTTAATTTTTATCCTGTAATGGTAGATGAAACTATATATGAAATAATCTTGTACGCAATGTAATTTTTATAAAATTAACTATGCAAACTTACGTAATATTTGGAAATTTCAACTGAGCTTCAGTTAAGCTCACAAGAACAAGTTCGTTTTGCCAAACGAAAGAATTTATTAGAATCATATCCATCTATCTCATGACAAACATGATTAGAACATGTATAGATTATTCTAGGAATACCGTTATTGATAATTTATAATATATCTAAATCACCGGCACACCAAATCAGCTTCAAGTATGTTATTAATTCTTAAGTTTATCCTCGGTTAACAAATTATAACAAACAGAAGTAGGATAATACAAAAAATAATACTGTTCAACAAAAATATAATTTACAAATGTCATAAATTAAACATAATTTCCCTGGAAACAAAATCTACTGACAAATAAAGCTGCACAGTTAAAATATACAAGTTTAAATTTTTTTAACGATGTGATATTATCAACCTACTAGCATTTACTTCTCTTGTGTCTCATTTCATGTCCTATAAAAACAAATCAGACAGCGTTGCTAGTCAAAATTGACCGGTAACGGACATTAGTTAACCATTGATAACTTTAAATGGAAAGCACCAGTTCCGTGCCATGGGGGCCTTTTATTTTTCCTAATTTCTCTATTTTCAATTTTAGAGAAAAATGGCAAGAATACTTTCTTTCTCTAAATGTTTGAAAATATTGGAATTAGGCGAAAAAAAATTGTTTTTCTTTTTTTTTTTTATTCGGGGATGATTTAAAAATAAAACACAAAGGCAATTGGCGGATAAGCATGGGTAAGAATGCCCTCATACGCATTGTGTTGGCTTTTACCTGCTAACTGCTATCGGCACAAAATTGAAATTTAGTGAGGTTCAGCCCTTAAAAACTTAAAACCTTTTTTTAAAGCGCCGATCAACCGGACACTCATGATCAGTTTTGAAACCACCAAAATGACAAATCGCTTGTGGCTTTCAATTACATTTCGCTTGTAGACACTCAATACCGAAGATGAAAGGAAAAATTCGACTTCCGTGATGAGGCTCCGCTGCTCACGGTGTTTTATTATCGATTACTGACTAGGGAAAATTGTTTTTGATTAACATGTTTTTGGCTATTTTCATCGCTACAGGTCGATGTTCGGGGTGTGTCAAATTTATAGCACGGAACGATTGTATCGATATGTATGATTCAACATTAGTTAACACCCTGTAATTTTACATAATTAAGATTTTGTTTTTCCCGAATTATTTGCATTTATATTTGTCTAGAAATCATCTATTCCAAATTTTACTTTAATTTCAAAATCAAAATTATTTTTATGCAGTTCCCTAAAATTGTAACATTCCAAAAACTAGTTTTATTTTATGACTTTGTTTTTATTTTATTTTAATTTTGTAATACAAGCCGTACTCACATGTTTTCGAAATTATTTTTAATTTTTTAATTTTTAACACCCTGTAATATTACATAACTAAGGTTTTGTTTTTCCAGAATTATTTGCATTTGTATTTGTCTAGAAATTATCTATTCCAAATTTAATTTTAATTTTAATTTTAAAATCAAAATTATTTTTTTGCATTCACCTAAAATTGTAACATTCCAAAAACCAGTTTTATTTTATTTTATTTTATTTTATGACTTTGTTTTTTTTATTATATTTTATATTTTGTAAGACAAACCGTACTCACCTGTTTTCGAAATTATTTTTAATTTTATTCATATTTTACTATATTTGTCGGAAAATTATTTACTTCAAAATTAATTTTAATCCCAAAATTATTTTCTACCTGAATTTGTAACATTACAAAGTCACTTTTGTGACTTTGTTTTTGCTTTTAATTTTGATTTGACAACAACAATTTATTGTTCACAATAGGAAGAAATGTAAAATGGGAAATAGTATTTAAGTAACTCGTTAAAAATAGTTTACTGTTCGTCAATCGCCATACGGGCCGAAACATATCACAGACAACTAAGACTTTAAATAAAGTGGTATTAGTAAAGTAAAAAAATTGCCTTTTTATCTCAATTTCTTTTTAATAATTTGTGCTAGCAGCTGAAAACTATGGAGTTAACCAGTTACAACTGGAGCTCAAGTTTGGCGCCCAGTATTTCGCAAAGAGAGCCTAAAATAGGAAAGCGTTAAATGAATACTCAACTTTAGAATAAATGTTTAATGGTATTCCATACGGCACGCAGCGAGGCAGATGCAAAAACACGTTGCATTATGGGAAAGTAGTTAAAAAATTCGATAAAAAGGACTGATAAGTATGACAGACGGGCAGATTGGACGAAATTATAACGGTTTCAGGGTTTTGCTACGAAGCCCTTAAAACCATAAAAGGTAAACGTACTAATTACATTCTACAGAAAAATTTTCACAATTCCAAATAAATATTTCATTGAAAAAATACATGAATAGAGAACGTTAGTATAAGTTTGCCTTAACCGTAAAATATTTTCTTGATTATTATTATACTCCTTTATTTCACAAACAATCAATATACGGTATCAATCTGTTTATAAAAACATGTTTTTTCTTTTTAAGTGTTAGTAGCCGAGTTAATGCGTGGGAGGGTTGATACATTTTTTTTATAGATGAGAGCTATTTACATAAATATCGATTATTCCATCAAAACTTTCATCATACAGATAAAAATAAATATGAAAAGGAATGTGTGTCTCACGAGACTGAGTAATACTTAATATATATATATATATATATATATATATATATATATATATATATATATATATATATATATATATATATATATATATATATATATAAAGATATTGAATCGTTAGAAAATTGTCTATTCCTATTTTTGTTCGTGCCAGTTATTTAT